>JAHWXV010410123.1:0-22661 GCA_024586415.1 Phrixothrix hirtus | reverse complement strand
TATCGGTGAAAATATCTTAAAATTTACCGTTTATAATTACTAACTAGTATTATACGTTTCAGTAGCATTAGAAGTACCTGCAACGTAATAAAAACAATTCGTAATTACTCTTAAGGAATGTCAACTTTATAGTAAAAATGTGAGTAGTAATACTTATCTTTAAATACTTAATTAGTACTTTGAAGAAGTTGCTTCTTACAAGTCATTTGTCAAGTTTTGTAACGTTTTGGCTGCTATTGTTCACGACTACAAATTCAGTACCTTGCTAGTTGAAACACAAGTTCCAATAACGTTAAAATAACCAAAGAATTTAACAACAAAGTACTTAATATGGACATAGCCATATTTCATCGAAATTATTAATACCAATCAATGAATATCGTCGTTTTGTTTGAATTATTTTGTTAATATTTTATTTATTTTTTACTTCAAATACATTATATCTACAACTTACGTGAAAATATGTTGTATAGTTTCACTTCAAATAATTCAGTGGTTTTTTTTATATAATTTTTGTAATGCTTGTTTTTATAAATATTAATATTTCACCAGGCGCGCCTATTTTATGGAGGTATAATAATCACATTTATCAATAAACAGGCATTCGTTTTTATTTTAGGAGCACTGTACATGTTATACACGTATTACACTTTCCCGATTACTATAGAAGTATTCATCCATATTTACTGTTTACTATATTACTTGTAACTTTATGATCAAGTTCTATAGAATACGATAGCGATATAATATGCTTTACAAAGTTACTTGAGTAAGATAGATACAAGATTATTAGAAGGGGGAATTGAAGCGGTAATTATAAGTTTCAGCGACTAAACTGTAACGGAATTAACACGCAACTCTTTAGTTAGAAAAACGTAATTGCAACGGTGATAAACAAGTAATATATACGTAAATGCTATTCCCCATTTTAGTGACATATACGTTATAGAAACGTTTTAGGACGGTTAAAATGGATAGTAACCAAACACCTTGAAGTCAACTTAGGAGTTATTAATACGTATCAATAACTAAAAATGCTACTTAGGGTGAAATTGCAAATACAGGCAAATCTGCTTAATTTTTAGAGTAATTTTTAGCCCCCAAAAGCATTTCCGCCTTAAAAAAGAAACGCTGGTGTTTTCTTCTTTAGTTGTCTGCAACATAACCAAATTCCACAAAGATTAGAAAAGAACACCTGAAGTACATTCTTTGTTAGAGGACCGTCGTTTATACTAAGTATAAAATAAACTATTTTTCCCAATATTTTCATCAATTTTTTATAATGCTGAACGAAATAAATCTTTCTGTATGATCCATATATGATAGTTTCTTTTCTATTTGCTCATACATCAGATTAATATAGGGTGTTTCAGATAATTTGACATTCCTTTTATAGGCTGTAAGTCGACCCAACAGACACCCCAATAAACGTAAAATTAAAAGCAATACGAATACAAAAAAGTCCTTTTTTTCTAATTATGTACGACAAGCCGCCCATGGTTGTATTCAGCCTAAAATTGTTAAATTATTCATAAAATTATAACTGACCCACCTAACAGTATCAATTTACAGCAATATACACCTTTACAGTTGTAGCAGGCGCATTGCAATTTGTTTACTGCAATAAATGTCAGGATAAGGGGATTGCTCTTTCACACAATTAAAAGAATTTAAAAATAATATATACAATTTTTTAACAATTTTGAGAAAGTTATTTATTAATAACTGATAATAATAAAAATAGAGTTGTGTTTAAATGTAAAATCAGCTCAAGCAGTTATTTATTAACATTTTCTAATTTTATATCTAAAAATCGATTTTCATTTCTGAAATTGCGCAACATCATCCTCTACTTAAAATAAAAGTACTTTAAACACTTTAACACGTTTTGAATTTTTCCAGTTGGCTTTATACCAGTATTCAGAGTAATGGCACAATAATTTGCTCAATTCGACTTAGAATAATCAAATATTGCTTTATAACCTGTTTCAAAAGCAATTTTTAAAAAGTGAGAGGAATATTGTAATAGTTGATATCTTAAAAACAATCTTAATGATCAGACTTAATGTAATTAATTACCTTACGTTTTAAAACTTTCAAAGCAGTTTTCCATAACATTTTCTTCGGATACATACACCTCAATGGCCAATAAGATTGTCTTACAAATTTCGGTTATATTATTACAAATTCCTTTAGTATCATTTTTGTGAAATTGCCTTGGAAACTACAAATAATTATAAATGGTAAAAGTACATTAATTCGCTTACAGATCTATTTCTCTTAACCTAATTTTTCATTTTACAGTTTTTAAATAAATATTAATAGAATCATACCTCTGTAAGTACTTCATTATTACAGAGCTGTGCACAATTTTATTAACATAAAAGCACCGATCAGTTAAACACGGTATAGACGGGTACAATTTGCGATCTAGTTTTTATTATTAAAACACTGGTTAGACGACTAAACGCATCTAGTATTTGACGTAAATTCGCATAATTTCGTTGATCAAGATATCAATCACTGACATTTAAAAAGTGTATCATTTTACAGTCTCGTTTTTATTCGTCTGCTTCGAAAGTTAAAATAAACACTTACAATTCTGCTCTACCACTGAAACGTTTATTTAGTAAGAAAAACTGACTCGATGATATTTGTCATACTTGAAAGTATGTGCATTGTCCACTCGTTATTATTAAAAGATAGAAACTTTTAGTATTCGTTTTGCTTTTAATTTTACGTTTATTGGGGTGTATATAGGGCCCGATTACTCCCTCAAAAGCAATTTCATACTAAACACGCTAATGAATACAATCTGTATTACTTTTTGGATAACCTTTGAGAGATTACTTAAAAATATACCCAAAACATCAGGTGCGAGACAACACAGGACTTTCTCTTACACATTTTAAATTTAATTTGAATTTATTGACCTTAGTGACTTTTCTATACACCTAAATTGTAAACTTTAAAGTTAATTTTAAAGTATAAATGATTCATCCGTTTACAATTTCCTTTTATACATGTACTATGAGCTTTATAATTAAATTTTGAGCTCATTTAAAGCAAAAATAATTTATAGGTTTTAATAAAAAGTAACTAAGTATGTAAATTATGCACACAAATCATTAAAACATTAATTTATTTTTATTTTGAGGACGATAATTGGAACGGCCAACCATTTAAGTTACTCGACAGACAAAACCTTGCTTAACTCTAGAGATTTTTCTCAATACTTTACTTCAACGAATTTTCTCAGAGAAACAAGTTAGTCCATGTAATATAGCATTACAGGCGCAAGAAACGTGGCGCGTTTAAAAAAATCATTACAGCCGTTTTCGAAACAATTGCAAAAAAACTTAAAAATCACAAGAATAAAGTAGCACTTCCGGTCATTAGATTATAACGAAATTCTTTCACGAAAGTGCAAAGGTGGTAGTAAATTTATATATAAAATTTTGCTTTTCTACGATGTATGGTTTTTATATATATATTGACCACATACGTACACACACATACACAAACACACATAAACACACACACACGCCTACACACACATACACACACATACACACACATGCACGCATGCACGCATGCACGCACGCACGCACGCACGCAAGCACGCACGCACTCAAGCACGCGCACACGCAAACACGCACGCACGCTCACATACACGCACGCACGATTGTAGACACACAAGCACGCACGCACAAACGCACAAACGCACAAACGCACGCACGCACGCATGTTCGCGCGCGCGCAAGCACGCAAGCACGCACTCGCGCACGTACACACACACATACACATGAAACATACACACACACACACACACCGGCACACGCACATCCACACACACACACACACACAAACACACACGCACAGACGCACACACACACACACATATACGCAGGCCAATTTTTAAAAACATGTTTGTCGGATTCAATGGACCTGAAAACATTTATTTCCGCTAAAAGCTGGATATCAAATTTTGACCGAAAACATGACTTTCTCTATACTATATTTCATATACGCAAGATAATGTGATTAAACAGAAGTTAATTGTGTTATCAAAAATTATGCAATTTCCAAGCATATTTTGCTACAACAAGATTTTATACATAACTTTATCAACTATTTATTATTAGAGAGCAACACAGAAATGCAGTCGGTTATAACCAAGAGATATTCCATGAACTAGCTAGGAATACTTCTGCGTCATATTAACAGTTGAATTAAATTAAATTTTATTTTATGTTCAAATAATATGTATAGGTTTATTTATAATCAATTGCTGACTATATTCGGTCACATATATACAATACTGTCCAGAGAATGGTCTCTCTTGCATAATTCGTTTTTGTGTCTTCTAAAAGTATAAATTCTTAAAAGTGCAAATTCTTGTTGTAGTAACACGCGTACAGTATATTTTAAAAATCTGGTGTGAGGCAACACACGACTTTCCCTTGCACATTTTAAATTTAATTTGAATTTAGTGGTTGCTGACTTTCCTATACACCTAAATTGTAAACTCTAAAATTAATTTAAAGGTATAAATAATTCATCCGTTTATAATTTCCTTTATACATGTACTAAGAGCTTTATAATTAAATTTTGAGCTCATTTAAAGCAAAAATAATTTATAGATTTAAATAAAATGTAATTTAGTATGTAAATAAAGCACACAAACCATTAAAATATTAATCTATTTTTATTTTGAGGACGATAATTGGAACAGTCGCCCATCCAAGTTACTCGCCAGACAAAACCTTGCTTAACTCTAGAGATTTTGTTCAATAACTCACTTCACCGAATTTTCTCAGAGAAACCAGTTAATTTATGTAATATAGCATTAAAGGCGCAAGAAACGTGGCTAGTTTAAAAGAATCGTTATAGTCGTTTTCAAAACAATTGCAATAAACCTAAAAATCACAAGAATAAAGTGACACTTCCGGTCATTCAATTTTAACGAAATTCTTACATGGAAGTTCTAAGGCCATAATAAACTTACATGTAACATTTTACTTTTCTACAACGTTTGGTTTTCGAGATATATTGGCCACATGCGTACACGCACCTACACACACACACACACACACACACACACACACACACACACACACACACACACACACACACATACACACGTACACTCACACACACATACAGACACACGCGCGAGCGCACGCGCGCGCACACACACACACACAGATCAATTTCTAAAAACATGTTTTTCAGATTCAGGGAACCTGAAAATGCGTATTTCCGCTAAAAACTGGACATCGAAGATTTTGACCAAAAACAATTATCCCTTCATATACCTAAGAGAAAGTAAAAATGTTTTCTTTGTACGCTTAACTAACCCTTGACAGACAATGCCTTTAGGAAAATAAGTTATTCTTTGTTATAAAAGCCATACGAATTTATAAAATCCTTTCGTCTAAATAAAATGCAAAGATATGATGATTTTGTTCGTTTTTCTTGCGAGGTTTTGTAAAAAATTATTATAAGACGTATTTTAACACTAAACATAAAATAATTGTTATATAAAATTATAAATACTACTGCCGTAGTTTTGATAATTTTATTTGTGTATTGATTTTTAGAATCCCTGCCAAGAGCGGTGTCTAAGCTTCCTTTAAAGGTTTTCTTTAAAACGCACTCCACGCTAATCCTTCAAGTATGTTTATTAAACATTTACAAAGTAAGCTTAAATCAACACAGTGAAATATTAAGTGTCAACGGGGACCTATCTCATGTAAGACTGAGGGAATTATGTGCTTGCAAGGAATTTATATTTTAACTAAATAGAATTCAATATTAAATCTATACTAACAAATTATTTGTATTTCTTTATTAAAAAATAATGATTCTAATGTATAGCCAGCAATATTATTATACTATTTAATAAAATTAATGAAAATAAATAAATAGTAAAATATTAAATTTGTAACGAACGAATATTACAATGAAGGTTCATTTATCTTAATGGAAATGGGTTTGTTAAATAGATACATAAGAAATTTGAAGTATTTGTAAATCAAGCCATTTTATATAAACAATGTAATGTTTGCATCTGGATATGAAATACTAACTTCCATCCGATAAATTTCGTAAACGTTTTTACTGTCAACTGGCATAGTCAAAATTTGAAAACTCATATGATTGGTAAGGAACGAAGAAGTACTTTGTCTGATTGGCTGCGGGAAATATAGTTTTGCAAAAGGCCAAATAGTCGACGACCTACATATTTAAAATCACCTTTATTATAATTAACAGGTAGTGCTAAGATACGTATCTTTTTGATTAAACAAAGAGTCGTTACTAACTCAATTCAAACACCGATCGGTTATAAAACTAGCTGTTATTTGCCTCCCAAGGGAATACTCTTGTCTTTTTTTTGATATTTTGGGATCTTCTCGAAATCGCTTTCGACGATTTTTTTTAAATTTCCTATATTTCTTATCTATTAAATGCCTTTTCATATAATCTAGGAGGTTTACCAAACATTTTCCGTAACTCAAGTAACCGGAAGTAACGTCGTCGTTAACTTCAAATAAAATAACTATGAAACTAAAGTCCTAGCTAAATGAATATTTATATTTGAGGTTATAATAGCCTTAGTATGCTAAATCAAGAATTTGTTTAAAATCTAACATTCGGAAGTTGAACTTTATTTATGTCATTTTTAGATATCTTCTGAATTTCTCGTTTCTCGAGATTTTCTTGAAATCAGCTATAATGATTTTTTTTAAACTTGGTATATTTCTTAGGTACTTAATTTAGTTTTATATTAACCACGGATTTTCTCTAATAAATTTTAGAAAATCGAGTAACCGGAAGTACTTGTAGTATTAATTGTGAACCACATAACTCAAAAAGAAATCATCATATGAAATCAAAAATAATATTTAAGTTTTCTATCTTCCGTACATAAGGCTACAAGGGTTTAGTTAAAGTCGAATGACCGAAAGTGCCACTTTATTCTTGCGATATTTAAGTTTTTGCGATTTTCTCGAAAACTGCTATAACAATTTTTTTAACACTTGCTACATTACTTATGCCTTTGACATTCTTTTACTCGTGCATAGAGTTCTTCCTAAAAAAATGCGATGTAGTGAATTATCAGAGAAAATCCCTGGACTTAAGCGGGGTTTTGAGGGTCCAGTAACTCGGATGGGTGACCATTACAATTATCGCTCCCAAAATAAATGTAAACAATATTTTAATCATTTGTGGACATTTGCATATTTGTGTATCTATGTACGTAAGAGAAACTAGTGTGTTGTCTGATACCAGATTCTTCTACAATCTTGTGGCTTCTGTTTCAGGAATAACACTTTAATTAAATTTATAGCTTCTGTATGCATTTTAATCATTCGTTTAGATTAAGGTTACCGTTGATGATAGAAGTGTACCTAAGTAAGTATTGTAATGCATAATTTTGTTTGGACATCAGTTATAAAAAGTATTGATGCCACCTAGTCGCACGCGAGCGCACTTTAATTTTTTTGTTATTTATTCATACTATAATAATTAAGTAATTTTTATTTATATTTTATGTACCCTACTTTAATTAATTATAATCTCTACCGATTTCTTTTCTTTGAATGCTTAAATAAATCTTTTGCTTATGCTGATTTTAGTTTCTGTTACAACAATTGCAATATAAATTATTTTTATACAATTTTTATTAGATGGTTATTTTTTGTTGTTTGTGCAACTAAAAATAAAACAGCGACCCAACCTGAAACTTGCATTAATTTAAATTTATTGAAGAAGCTTGCCCAAAATTGAAAATAAATACATGAAACTCTCAATAAACCAATTTTGAGTTTAATTAAGTCATTGATGAAAAGGTTTTGTTAAACTGAAAATTGGTATATTGAATATTGCATGTATTAATTTTCAATTTTGTGCAACCTTCATCGATAAATTTAAATTCATGAAAATAAAGTATGTGCCTTTTTAAATGACTGATTTCGGATTAAAATAGGACACTCCGACCTGCCGGTTAACAACAATCTATTTATAGAAGTATTGTAAACGTGAAATGCATAAAAATACCAAATTTATGTGGCAAAAGTGAAATGGGTGGATATTTAAGTACTGGGCGGACTAAAATCCGTAGACATTTGATAATTGCACGGAACACTGCACCTTAATCTTTATTATGTGTTGTGTGTGTGCGCCCGTTCGTGCTTGCGTGCCTGCATGCCTGCGTACCTGCGTGCCTGCGTGCCTGCGTGCGTGCGTGCATGCGTGCGTGCGTGCATGTCTGCGTGCGCTCGTGTGCGCGTGCGTGCGTGCGTGCATGTGTGCGTGCGTGCAAGCGCAGGTACGCGCGCGTGCGTGCGTGCATGTGTGCATGCGTTCGTGCGATCGTGCATGCGTACATGCGAGCGTGCATTCGTACATGCGTGCGGGCGTGCAAACGTGCGTGCGTGTGAGCGTGCGTTCGGGCATGCGCGTGTGTGTTTGTTATATCATTGAATTTGAATGACTTTCAAGAATATAGAACATATAATCTATTTTCTGAAACAATGAATATATTTACGATTTTATTAAGAAATGATATTTTGCCAAATACGGGTGTGGCATGGAAATAATAAAGTTTTTTGACAGACACTTTAGCGTGAATGCAAGTATGCGTACGCGTGGGCGTGCGCATGAGCATAGGCGTCGTCATATACGCGTGTGTGCACATGCGCGTGCGCGTGCACGTGTGCATGAGCGATGCGTGTGCGTGCGTGTTTTAACAGGATATCTCGAAAATAAAAAGTAATGATTTAACAAAACGTCATATTTAGGTTTGCAGCCATTTGTGCACGTTACCGCAACAATTTGATTAAAATTCAGTAACTGGACGTGACATCTTACTCTTGTCATTTTTTGGTTTTTAGCAATTTTTAATTTTTACTATATATCTTATCATGTCCTTTCATATAGTCAACGTGGTTTCTCGAATATTTGTTTGGAAATCGAATAACCCGTAATACGTAATACCGTTAATTCTGAATAAAATAATTATAAGACTAGGAGATCCTAGCTACATAAAAATTTATGTTTGATCTCACACCTGTCTGTATGCAAAATCAAGAAATTGATTAAAGTCGAATAACCTAAAGTACCTCTTTATTTCTGTCATTTTAAATATTTTGCGAATCGTTGGTTTGTCGAGAATATCCTGAAATCAGTCCTAATATTTTTTTTAAGACTTAGTATATATTTTAGCTACTTAGTTCCGTTTTATATAATCTAAGCGGTTGCTTTAATATTTTCCGAAAATTTAGTAACCGGAAGTACCTTAAGTATTAATTGTGAACAATTCAACATTATAGAAAAATTAAATTTTATATTACATTGACATGTGATGGCAAGAATTCAGTTAAAATGTAATGACCGGAAATGGTACTATATCCTAGGGATTTTTAAGTTTTCTGGAAATTTTTTGGAAACGTCTATAACACTTTTTTAATCTTACAACTGTTCTTATGTTTTTAATGCCTTTTTACGCTAACTCACCGGTTTCTCTCAAAAACTGCATCGAAGCCAGTTATCTGAGACAATCTCTGGAGTTAAGCAGTGTTTTGCGTGTCCGGTAATTTGAAAGGGTAACTGTTGTAATTATCTTTACCACAATTAATTTAAATAATATTTTAATCATTTGTGGGCATTTTGTATATATACGAGGTGCGACGCAAAAAAACGGACTTCCCATAAATCAGTCTACGTACATAATTAAGTTACTCGCGATTTTGTTATATTCAAACTAGTTCCCTTCAGTATTGACACATTTCTGTACTCGTTGATGCCATTGTTGGTAACATTTTTGGAACTTAGTTCTTGGAAGGCCGTTCAGAACCTTTTCTGTCTTCACCTGCATCTTTAGAAGAGGAAAGATGGGTTCCCTTAATGCAAGACTTAACTTTAGGAAATAAAGAGGAAGTCATAGTGAGCCAAATTAGGTGAATAAGGTGGATGCTCCATCACAGTAATGTTTTTGCTGGCCACAAACTGCTTCACAGATATGGCCTTGTAAGCAGATGCATCGTCCTAGTGCAATAGTAAATTATCACTCCACAACTGTGGCCTGTTTGCCCTAATCCTTTCACGAAGTGTTTTCAGTACCTAAATATAATAGTGCTGATTAACAGTTTAACAACTGAGAACCCGCTCAATCATTACAATTCCTCTAATGTCGAAGAAGATAAGCAACATTGCCTTGAATTTTGAACTTGATATGGGAAGTTATTTTAGTCTTGGGGATTCTGCACCGGCTGGCGCCTACTTTTATGGTGGTAGGTAGCAATTCATGTTCCGTCACAAGCAGCAATAGATTCGAAATGTTCTAGCGTGTCCGCGCACGCGTTTTTACGGCTCTATTTTTAATCTTCGAACAGAACTTTTGAAACAACCTTCGGAAAAACTTCCTTCATGTTTAATTACTCAGTTAAAATGCTCCAGACAGCTTCCCTATCCAACTTAGCCACCTCGGTCACTGAACGAACACTCAATCGATGATGATCCTGGATCACATCATGAACCTTGGCAATATTACGGTTATTAATCGCAGACCTTGCGCGCCCCGAACTTTCATCACCTTTCACACTGTCTCTTCCCTCCAAAAACCGTTCATGCCATTTAAACACGCGTATCCTAGACATAGATAATTTCCGCAAGCCTCTGTTAACATTTAGAAAGTTTCTGTGGTCAATTACTTAAATTTCTTAAGAAAATTAGTATCAATTCTTTGTTCATTTTTCACACTCGACGTTTTACCGACAGAACGCAGTTTCATATGTTCACTCGTCGATACAATATTCTCTACTTGCGCGACTAGTCGAGTCAACCTCGTAGCTCGGATAGAAGAGGAGTGTGGCATGTTGTTGCCAACTCCACTTATTTCTCAAGTTATGCATACATTCCCGCTTTTTTGTGTCAGACCTCGTATTATAGGTAAGAGGAAATCGTTTGCTGTGTCACACCGGATTTTTTAAAGGTCTCTTAAGTAGAGTCAACTTTAGAAGCATAGGAAGGTAATCTCGTCTATTATTCGTCAACAGTTTAATCTTAAAGCCTTAAAGTCTGTATAAGAAATTCTTCTGCTTTTCTCCGAGTTTTGCAGTTAATTGCTTGTTGTGTTCCTATTTTATGTATGTATATATGTTATACCACGCACAGGGTTTGTGTAGATTCGATCTCAAGAAAGTAAAGATTTCAAGAATAGAGTAACTCTAAAAGTAATGGTATTGAATATGAGCACGAATGATTTTGTTTAAACAAATTGGGTCTTTCAAGAGCTAAGAATTTTGGATCGCTACTAGGATACTTAACTTATTACAAATTCTAATTTAGCTGTGCCAAATTTCATTAAATTTTTATAGCAGTTATTTTTAAATATGGTTGAAATTTCTAAATCAATGAATTCTGATGATTTAGTGTGATTTATACCTAGTAAAAATTTTAAATTCAAATTACCAAACATAATAGTAAAAATTTAAATTCTAAGAAATAAATTTATTTTTTTGCAAATTTAGTTAAATGTTTTAAAATCCTGAAGAATATACACTACTAACTCACTATGTTTATTACTCTTTATAAATACATTATTAAATATGAAAAAAGAACATTAATATTGAATGATTAAAATTTCCTTTACTTTACACATAAATACTATATATAATTGCCAAGAAAACTGTCATAACCATCCAACCCTCTTACTGCATAACTAATAATTAATGAACTACTGAAAGACGAACTTCTCAACCCCTAGGGGGCTAAAAGCATTACATTGAAACAAGTTTTATAGTGATTTCGGTAATTTGTAGAAAATCTGTAATATTACGGCATTTTAGTTAAAATTTAGTTGTAATATAAAAGTATCTAGCAGTTTTTACGTACAATAGAAATATAATATATTTTATCTTCACCTACAGAACAATTTCAATTATAAAGGAATAGGAAAACGCATTCATTTTATTTTAGTAACCCTCGATTGTATTTTAGTTATTAAGAATACATTATAGTGGATCAATCTTAGTTGATATTAATTTGTTAAAAATTGGAATTGAGTAATAGATTAAATTAACTAAAATAAAAATAAAATTCCGTTGGGAGACTTATTTTATTTCCAATTAATTAAGAATGTAGCCTAAAAAGTAGTGAAATCAACAAGTAGGTAGTTATACAAATAAATTATTCCAGAAATAGAGACAGAGAAAAATCGAACGGTAGAAGCACACCTTCTAAAATTGAGCGAGTCCTATAACTTTTCACATTATACCGTTACAACTGTTTCAAAGTAAAACCAAGTCCAGAAGTCATGTATGAAAGTCTAAAAATTTTGGTAGGGTTTGTACTCAGTTAAAGAAATCAATATACGATGCGCGTCGCGGTGAGCGAGGACGCTGTCAGCGGTGTTTCTTTCCTGTACTACGCTGCATAGCTGGAAAGAAAAGCTCGCTATAGTCATATAGTATGTTTACAAACCATTTCGTCCGAAATTTAATAAGATAGTTATTAATGCCTACATATATATAATTAATCTGATGTAATTGTGTTTAATAAAATTAAATCTATAATCTTATATCATTCCTGTAATTTTCATTGAAATTGAGCGTAAGTGTCGATTTAGACAAAAATAATAGAAACAATTCAGTCCCAATTTAAACATATACAATTTGTAGTCAGAATAAATTTAGTAATTATAATTTACTTTAAAGATCAGTGGATATATTGAAAACGATGACAAAACGTAAAATCCAGACATTTGAAGCTGCAATGGAAACTCGTTGCCACTACAAGTATTCGCCCAAAACAGTTTTCCTAATAGCTTATGAAATATTCGTTGAAAATTCAACTGGGAAAATATATTAGTAGAGGGGTGGCGTCGGCGCGCAGTCTGCAACCCCCAAATAGATTAGGCCGACCCGGGGTGTGTACTACAGGCCAAACGCGACCGGTAGCGGCTTTTTCAGTAGTATCCAACTTTTATTATCATGTGAATACATCAAGAGTACGATCTATAATGGCAACATAATGTGTGGACCTTTTGGTATTGTACTCTTGAGGATGTTCAAATAAGACGTCCTACTTTTTTTAGTATGTTCGAAAACTCTATATAGCGTTTGACCGTGTAGTGTTGCGTAGAGTTAGGTAGCGTAAACATGGTGTGTAGTAATCCGATGTCCGAAAAGACCTGCAAGGGATTCGCAGGACGTCTCTTAACAGTACTACTCTTATTGCATGCATTGCCTGCTTCCCTAGAGCAAGATGAAGATATTCCGCATAATGAGTAAGTTCCAATTTTACTTACTAATTTTAACGAAATTGTTATGTAGTTATGTAAATATGTCAATTAGCATAAATTATATGTAAAAGCAGCATCTTAGATTACTAAAATAAAATTATATTACGTAATCCCACACACTCCTTTATGGCGGTATAAAGGTGGTTACCTTCTTCAAACAAAATTTGCGTTTACTGAAACACTAATTTTACCTATAATCAATTAATTATTATGCGTATAAACTGAAAAATGCAAAATCTGTATTCTATCTAGAAATAAGAAACGATTCAAAATATTGGTTCTTGCAAGATTCATTACAAAGACCATTTTTATTCCATTCTGAAATCGTTAACTCAGCAAACACTGTGTGCCTCTTACAATTTTCATAAAGACGTACTTTAGTATTCTTTAATTATTTTCATTTCAATAAAACAGTTAATTAAGTAATAAGATGTAGACGTTTTATAAGAAACATCTGATATTATTTATCTTTTACCTATTTATTTAATTGTTTTGACACATACTTTTCAGTGTGATGTGAAATAATTTGGTATAGGTTAACTTAAGAAGATTTTTTACTAACAATTATAAAAATATCTTTGTCGTTATGGAACGCATTTTACTATTTTCATCACTTAAATATATAATTCCAAAATCTTAAATTTCATTAATCTTTTCATTAATTGCTCCAACATTTTAATAAATTACGACAGCAAAAGGCATTCTCACCTAATAAATTATAAAACAATAACCGGATTAGTTAAAAAACAACAAGAAGTTGTTTTTAAGCATACATTAAAATAATTTTTTATTAACATTAATAGATTTTTATAAATCGCCTAATTAGGTACAGTTAATTGAAAACCTAAACCTAACTCAAATCATAAATATTTGTTGTTCAGAGATAGAAGATATAATAAATTAAAACGAAAGAAATTTGCATTTTTTATATTCTTTTATCTTTTTTTATTTAATTGAAACTTAAAAACTTACTAGATTCAAACGAAAGAATTCAAAATATAACGAACAGGTCAAAACTATAATCTCTGAATAACACAAATGCTTTAGTTATAAACACTAAAACGATTAGACAAAGTTTATTATCTTCGATATAAAGCAATCTATTAGGTCATTATAGTTATTTATTATTTATAGAACCTATTTTACTTATTTTTTGATATCTCTATCTTGAATTTTAATAATTATACGATACCTGATTTTCGTTGTAGTAATAAATTGAATTATATTTATGCTGTTTGTAGTCATTTTTTTAATTCTTCAACGACTTATAATTTTAATTATATTTTCGTTATATACTAAGGTCTAAATTATCAAATATAATTGCTTGTGACAAGTGATACATAAACCAAAACGCTGCACTTTATCTATAATTTGAACTAAGCTAGTCAATGTTATAGAATGATCACAACTAAAACACGTGTTATCCCATTAATAACCATGTACAAAGTCCTAATTTGTCAAAATAAACCTTCTATTACAATTTTTACTATTTAACTCGACTATATTCAGATTCTGTCTTACTATTGTAAGTAGTAAGGTATAGGTACAACGACTTGGGCGTTGACCGATGTTCGGTAAGTACCTTTCAAGGGAAATTATTTTCCACTGAAAGTTGAACAACGTTTTATAATATTGCAAGCGTTTATTTATACTCGTATATCAAATGTGAATTTTAGCTGTAATATATGTCAAAATTAAGTTAATTGATTTAGGAGTTTAGGTATCTAAGAAAGATTAATACTTAAACATTACATGTCTCCTGTGTTAATCAGGGTGGTAAGTAAATTCGTATTAAGCTAAAAGTTTTTCTTAAAATGCTTTATGTTTTTAAATATATTTAAGTAAAACCGGTAACATTTTGTAAGCCAATAAAACAATGTTAATTTAAACAAAATTTACTTATAATTAATTTAGTATGATAAAGTAGTAGTTTCAAATTGTTTTAATGCAATTTTATCTAGATTAAAACTGTAATAATAGATTTTTAGCGAATACTTTTAGAAATCTATGTTTATTCTTCGGTATAATTGTTTAAACTTATTTGTTTCGAATATTGATGTGGATTAAAATCCATGACTTCAAATATTTCAATAATTATACTGTATAAAAAATATAAGAACGACTACTTACTGTTAGCGTATTGTTGTTTATTTTATAGTAACTCTGTATACAGTATACCGATTGCTTTCACATAAAAATTTTATCTAGAACAGAAACACAAATAGCAAGTAGCATCCAACCATGTACCGGGTGTTCACATTAAAATAAAGTCTTACATTTTAAATTGTGCGGTATTCCTTTTTCATAACATTTTATTTATTCTTTTCATGGTTACATAAGAACCCTACAGTTTTATAGCAAAGTTTGCAAAACAGATTTGTTTGAGTTAGAAGTGTAATGAAAGTAATATTTTCAATAAATGAGCAATGAACATTAACCATAAAACAAAGTTAAAACATACTGACCAATAACACAAAAAGATGGAACTAGTAAAAAGATTATTAAAAGCACCAAAACCATAACCACTTGAGAATTACTAACTGGCAAGTGATTTTTAATTAAATGCCAGATAATGAGTTGTTTCATTGCAATCTAACCTTCAAATTAAGGAATATAGTTAAAAATAACAAAAAAGGTACCCTTATTTCGATTTCATGGCAAACCAAACAAACACATTTATTGATTTATTTTGAAAAGTCTGCTATAAAACCATAATGTTTATATACATCATGATAAAAAAAATGAATAAAATGCTATGAACTCATTATTAATACGGTATTCAATGCCGTTTAAAAAAATAACTTTATTTTATTGTGAATTCCTCTACATCATTTGATATGATTTTTACCTGAAAGCAATAGAGACTAGTAATCCCAAAAAATTCTATTGGGACAATCATATTGACTAACCATGTATATATATATATATATCGTATAGTCCGTTCCGAGGCGCATCATATGCAAATCACATTTAAATTAAAAATTGTAGATTCTACCTCTGATATGCATTTTGAAGAAAGGTTTTCTAAACAAAAGTTGTTAGGAATTTAATTCTAAATATTTTAAACGTAATATTTAGCGCTAAACGTAAATATTTATTAAAAAAAAACTCAAATTACTTTGGACGCTTTATCTAAATACTTCAATAAAAATATTAGTTGCTATGAACAAAGTACCATCAAACGTCGCGTAAATTGAAGACTTCGTTGTTAATAAAATATTATTTACCTCACCTTAATTTCTGTTTTTTCTATAAATCTTGACGTTATTCTTCAAATAATTCGTAGTATAAAACTCTTAGGAATTGCAAAATAACTGATTTGCAGAAATAATACTAATAGTAAATAGAAAGTATAGTGAAGGCTCAACTGTTGAAATTCCTTAGTAAAATAAGTGAATTTATTTTTGAAACAATAGGTGCAAAAGTAAAAAACAGGAGCGTACAAAACAAGAAATTAAATTAGTTTTTCAAACATATCTCCATTGTTTCATAAACAAAATCTCAATCTATTATCAAAACTTCTATTTATATTTACCAGAGTGCGAGGGTGAATATTGTTACATATAATAATAATCTTTAATCTGAACATAAGATAGGTGCAATAATATTTGATAAGTATAAATAAAATGACATTTACTAAATATAAGAGAAAAGAATAATTTAATTGCACAGAAAAGGCGAGATTTGGGTGAGTACAAAGTATACTCTTTGTTGCGACATCTAACCCTAGTATAAAATAAATAGTGATGTATATAACTACATTAATATATTAAATAAATACAAATATTCCTTTCGGAGTCAAATTAAAGTTGAAATAAATTTAAATTGAAACTAAAATTAAAATAATATTGCATAGAAACAAAAAGAAGTAACTTGACAATTTTTATTTTCAAATCTTCCAAAGACTCAATTGCTTCTTTCAAATTGCACAATTTGTTTGTTATAAGTAGTAAAGAAAAAATCGCAAGGATTTAAATCTGCAGACCTTGGAGGCCAGGGTATTGCACCATCCCTTCCAATCCAGTTATTGGGAAAACTAAAGTTTAAATAAGCTTTCACAACGTTGCTATTATGTGCTGGGCATCTATTATGAAGATACCAAATTTGATCCTCTCCAGCTATCTCTACTATTTTGTCTGCAATTGCATTTTGCAGCAACTTGAAATGCTTTTCAGAATTTAGATTTCCTTCTATGAAAATGGAGCCAACAATTTTATTCTTTAAAATACATTTAGATATCTTTTAAGGATATTGTGTGCCAAAGGGGATAACAATATTTGGGTTTTCGGTAGACCAGTGTCGATGAATTTGTTTATTGTGGTCTGATACCATATGAAATGTGCATTCATCGGTAAAGCAAACCAAATAGGGTTATTGGTTACTACTTTCCATAATAGTTTCGCAAAATGCATTCCTTGTTTCGGCATCATTGGTAATAATTGTTGATGGTTTTGAGCTCTGTATAGTCTAAATTTGTTTTTTCAGAATTCTTAGAACACTTGTTTTACTAATACCAGACTCTGAATCAATCTACCTTGTACTTATTGTTAGTTCTACTGTTGTTCTTGCTATAATATCAGTTTCATTCTGTTCATTTAACTACTTTTTATGTCTAAGAGAATGTTGAAACTTTACACAGCCACTTTGTTCAAAGTTGCGCATAATCCTCGAATGATTTGGAACTGGCATATTTTTAAAACTTAATCGGAACAGTTCACAAATCTGTTTTGTAGATTGACCGCTATAGCTCCATTTTATGATTTGAACCTTTTCTTCAGTTAAATAAACACTAATTTTGTTCAATGTACAATTCATTTTCGACACTTCTAATTACTTTTCAATTCACACGACGTTTGATATTAGTTTGTTCATGGCAATTACTATTTTTGTTGAAGTATTTAGATAAGCGTCCAAAGTTATTTGAGTTTCTTTTAATAAAAAATTATGCTTAGTAATAAATGTTACGTTTAAAATATTCAGAATTAAATTTCGAACAACTTTTGTTTAAAAAACCTTTTTTTAAAATACATATCAGAGATTGAAACTAGAATTTTTAATTTTACATGGGATTTGCCCATGATGCGTCTCGAACAGACCATGCACTATGTATGAATACATGTTTGTATTAATACATGTATGTATGTATATAGTTGAACAATTATAGGGGTATCGGTTTTAATATTATCAGAAAATAGTGATTTATTTAACTAGGCAGAAAAGTAAGACTTTTCCCACCAAAGTAGCAAAATTGATTTTCCGCCATGTTAAATATATACTTCTTCCGATAGTTAATTTTATTCCCTTAAAGTTATTAGTATAAAAGAGATCATACCCACTACAGCGTAGGATTTATTTAGTTGCCTAATCCTTATTGCACATTATTAATTAGGTATATGGAAAACATTAAGTTTTTAACAATAAATTAAATTAATTACTTTTATTTAAAGAACATGATATATAGTAATACTGTTTTCTGTAATGAGCGTGAATAGTATACCTGCACTGGTTTAAAGATGGATCCATACAAAACCTTATAAAATGTATGGTAAAAATTGTAGTTTAATAAGATCAGCTTTTCCTTTACAGTTTTATTTTTTTTTTACAAGGATGTATGCCAAAATAAAAAAGATATAATAAAATATCAGTTAGAAATTTTTAATTAATAATGGTTACGTACAAACTACAAAAATAACTGTATTTACATCTTGCAGGTTTTGAAAATCGCATTTCGGTTGTACTAAAAATACATAACTATTGGTAAATAAATTGATTTAATTTTGAAACATTAGGGAAGAAGGTAAAGATTACTCAGTGTTACATTTACTTTCTTGGGGGTCTAAGGCACAATACCAATATGAGACCTAACCCCATATATAAAACAGTGTTGAAAATATTTATCTTGAATGTTAATTGTAATATAAGAATAATTTTGAATGATAATTGAATTTTTACTGTTTAGTTTTGAATTTGAACCTGTAGATGGTTCACTGTAACTGAGACCTGCATTCATATGAGTAGGTGTAATTTTTGGTTCTTTGGTGGTGTTGTGAGTAGTTGCAAAAACGTCTTTACTAATTTTAATTTTTGTTTGTAGAAAGTCATCGATATAGCCTTCAGCAATTGTCAATAAGCGCCAACCTCTGTGCGTTTTAAAGTTGTAATAACTGCTCCAGAATCTATTAGTAAGATTACAAATGTTCTGCGGAAATAATGTCCCGTATATTCCTTAGCACTGAGCAATTCAGAAACAATGCAATTTCTTGGAGCATTGATCCGAATTTATGGATACCTATAAACTGCTTATTACAGGCTTAGCCTTTGAAATATTTCAAAAATATTTTTTGCTCGTTAAATTTGATGGCCGTTGAAAGGTATATTTTTCTATTAAATCTAAATGTTCACTAGTAACAAACGATCTAGGTTTTTTGTTTTTGTATTGGGAATGGTTTTTTTCATATCCTTTACACTGAGTATATTTATATTAAGAAGCTTATCACATCGACATGCTTCAGCAATACCAAAAACTAATGCAACTTAAAATAAAATAAATTTACACACATATATGTAAGAATACTATTTTTTGAATCAGATTACCTTTGTACTCAAGTAAATGCTATCCGGAGCTTGTGTTAAAAATTTAGTAATTTGGCCACTTACTACGGTCCTTGATTTTTGACTCTGCACCTAGTTTTAGGTACTTGGAAATGTCAACGTTATTATTAATATTTATAATCCTCTTCAACATTGATTAAATGGACGATAATGCCAATTACTTTAATTTTTCAGATAATTTGGAAAAATATGTAATCAATAGTTTTTTTAAGAAATGCTCTTATATATCTCCCTATACTAAATTTCATGAAACGTCTGTAGGTTCCGTTATGTTTCCTTTAATATTATGAGTAGCAAGTCAAGTTGTACATCTCCTGCAAGTAGCTTATTTCTGGAGGAACTGAAATAATTTCCTCATCACTATTTATATACGTTGTAAATTATATTACGAACGAATAATTATTAAAGTAGTTTTAATTTGCACACCAAAAAATTACAACCTGAAGAAGATTATAATTATATTAAACAAATATTAATTGTATTTACATAGCAACTTGTATGTTCAAATTTACAATCATTCATGTAAAAAATGATTGTTTATTGAAATGTGTTCTAACTAACATCAGTTGTAAATAATTAATTTTGGTTATATATGTATAATAAATAAAATATGTATCAAAGTAATATTTAAAAAATTTTTAGATTGTGTTTGATACTATTTTATATTAAAGAGTTTCAACGATAATCCACATTATTAATTACAAGTATTTTCAGAAAATATTTGTAAATGAGGTACCTATAGCCCTGTACAATAACCTTTTGTGTTTATATGTTCAATTTTATAATGAAAACCTTTTAAAAACAGCGTAAAATTTTATTCTCATTGGAATATATACAAGAGTAAACCTTTTTCTTATTTTAATATATTTGTTTAAAACATTTATGACTGTAGAATTTTAACACCTAATAATATATGCTGTTTGCATCTTTATGATGCATTTCTGATAGTTTGCAGTGTGAATTGAACAAGATGTTCTTCTTCTTTGGATAAACTAAAAAACAAGCGTGTACCATGCGCCCATCACTAGCATAGGTAGCTGCCGATTAAACTGTACAGAAAAATTCCTCGCTGTGAAATTTTTCTTCGTCAATAATCTATTAAATGAATAAAAAAATTGAGTCCAATAAATGTAGTTTGAATAACATCTTCATAAGAATTTTTAAATATATCCGTGTGTAGCACACTTCTATCTAAAAATGATTAATACGCCAAGGTAAGTAAATATTAAGATGAATTGCATTTTTTCTAGTACTAACTTTCAAATTTGCTTTTTAGAGAAACTTCGGTAGAATTATAATACCCCTCTTCTTAACTGTGTTTTTGTAACAAACATGGTGGGGCCATCTAATCATGTTTATCATGCGGAAAAGCGGTGTTTGCTACAATCTATAATTTAAAGATTACTTTAAAAGTTATAAAAATCATAAAAATTACTTGGGCTCACAAGCCGTAAAAATTAAACGCACAAGTAATTTACTTGGGTAAAATTATTTTTAAAAATTGGAAAAAAAAGGTAATTCTTGTTGATAAATACATATATGGCCACCTTGTAAGAAGTAAGTCTTGTAATTTCTCTCATTAAATATTTTAATTTTATTAATTCTTTACAAGTATTTAGATGAAAACTTGTTTCTGTATTATATAAATTATTTTATTCTTATAAATTTGTATGGTAAAATTTCGAAAATTTAAAAGTACCATCAAGAAAAGTACTTTTGCTGCATATGCAGTAAATTGGCACTTTATTACAGTTAAGTAGTCAGCAAAATAGAGCTTCTACTCTCGATCGGAGAAAAAAGTATTATATTAACAATAATCCAATTTTCATTAGTGCATCGCAAATTCATTATAGCACTAAGTAGAATATATATAGTTTTAAAATGAATAAACTACCATGAGTAATTAATTAATTTAAGTGTTGCAAGACTAACACAAGTAATAACTAAAAATAACATGTAAAACCGTAAGCAAGGGTAATATTCATAAACTGAGCAAAATAAGGAAATGCTTTAAAATTATTAAAAACAGAATTTATTTGCTAGTAAGTGGAAACTAGGAATTTTAAAAGTGCATAAGTGGCCTGTCTTTTTCATAGGCTTAAATTGATATATGTACTTTCTAAATAATGCATAACGTAGTTGTACGACGAACTTGAAATGAAAGTATCTCAATTTCTTTAAATATTTTCCTATCTCCTAATTTCTTCTAAGTAAAGCTTATTAAAGTAGCCCTAGAACTAAAAATATTCGTTTCGACTTGTCTACATTTATCAATACATTTGTGGAAATGTGTTCTCTCACAAGAGCTATGCGCTCCATCATATCTTCCCTAGCTATTGGTAGTATACCTTTATTTTTATAAAACTCCAAAGAAAAAGATCCAACTTGCTCAAATCTGCAGACTTAGATGGCCATGTTGCAAGACTTCTCTTCCTATCTATCATTTACAAATTCCTTATCTTTAAACGAAAATGTGCAGGAGCTCCGTCTTGCCGCAGCCAAAATCTTTACATATAACTCTTGAAGTAGTCGGACATGATGAGTGAAAATTGAAGTTTTTAATTGCATTTGAAATAGATTATCTAAACATTTATAGGTAATATGCCAATCGTTAAACAGATAATATATACGTATGTGTGTGTGTGTGTGTGTGTGTGTGTGTGTGTGTGTGTGTGTGTGTGTGTGTGTGTGTGTGTGTGTGTGTGTGTGTGTGTGTGTGTTATATATATATATATATATA
>JAHWXV010410114.1:0-17678 GCA_024586415.1 Phrixothrix hirtus | reverse complement strand
ATTCCTTCGTGCTTGTTGAGTGCTATTGTTGTTTAAATTTAGTGTCCAAGATCCTTGGAACTATTCTAATTGTTTAAAAAAATTTATGCTTGTACAAAATGGACGTTGTGTAATTTTATTGTATTCTTGTAAGTATTTAAATTAATTTTAAATGCAATAATTGTTAATTTAATTCTTAATTCCAGGTGGAAAAGTAATGTTGAAATCCACAACCTACTAAAATTACATCTAAATGGTTTAATTAAACTTTCTCACCCGACAAAAACTTCAGGTAAATTAAAATTGGTTATGATCTTCTTAAAACAAACTTCTAAAATCTTTACTTCTTCTTCTTGCTTAATTCTTGATTTTCTAACCCAAACTTATTTGCAGGGTATCTCGTCGTACCTTGATTATCTTAATCAAGTTAAAAGAATTATTTAATTCAGATCTGCACTGCCTACTTTTACAATGGTCAAAATACAACTAACTTTCAGCAAAGATTCCAATGAAAACTTGCACATTTTAGCCGAATCAGCTTTATTTTGAAAAATTTACCATCTTCAAATGGATTTAACTTCATTATTATATGATCAAAATGGACTTGAGGACATAGTACTGTATCAAATTAATCCTCGATTCTTCCTGCAAAGCCTCAATGAATTGCTTTATCATTTTAGAAACATTTAGTGCCAAAATTATACTGCACAAAAATTTTACTATTTTGAACATTTTTTGCAAAATTACAAGGAAATGGATGTAAAATACTAGTATAATATTCTACAGCTTCTTGAGATCACTATTTTCATAATTATTTTTCATCAAAATTAGTTTCTTACACGTATAATGCATTTAAAACTTCACACTCCTTATTTTTAAAACAAATTGTTATTATTTAAAATCCGTCGAACATTAGTACTAATGTACGTTGGGGCACTATCGTACATTATCTATAACTGTCGATGAGTTTGTATGTGTTATCCCTTTAAGGAATACAGGAAGATAATGTTCTAAAAAGTGTCTGTAAGTAGCTCCATTTAACGTAGATGAAAAAATAACGATCCAATTAAGTAATCTCTAACGATACCCACCACACATTGCAGGAAAATTGTTGTTATTGCCGAGATTCAATTGTAAAATGAGGGTTTTCATCTGATCAGCAATGGTTATTCGGAAAGTTGACTATGAGGTGTCTTGAAAAGTTAGATTCGTCTGTAAATAATACATTAACTTGAAAATTAGGACGGTGACACTGATATAAGAATCATTCACAAAATATTAATCGAAGTTTGAAGGTTGCTTTCAAGAGGGCTTGAAATTTTGCGGCCAATTCTCTTGTACTATTGTCAGGATACTCTTCAATTGTATCACGAACTTCCATTTCTAAATTGGGTATTCGGACAGTTCTTTCTATATCCCTATTAGCAACGAGACACAGTGTTCCGTTTGTACAATCTAGGTGGACATAGTCCATGTCACGATTTGTAGGTAATGATAATCAAGCATCGTTAATAAAACCCCCAAACTCAAGATTCCAAGAATTGCTTGTCTAATATTTTATATTGATGAACGATAGAGTTCAGAGATCAGGTAATGAAGGAAGTACAAATGGACAAATTATATAGTTACATTTTTGCATCACGTTCGTTAACAGTTCATTGTGGTTACTAGTAATTTTGTGGAAGTTTATTATGATGGATTGTTTTTCTGAGGGTAAGAACTATATGTTTTCATATAATTTAAGTTCCAAGTCTTTTAAATTAATGCGATAGGCATATTTCAAATAATATGAAGATTTATTGTTATTTTTTCTTATTGAAATAAGTTTGAATGCTCATTCATGTTCTACTTGTTTCCATGCTAGGCTGTAGATGTATTTTGGTCAGTATAATTGAGTATAACTATTTTTTGTCCTCTCATACAGAGCACCTTTATTCAATTTCAAGAGAAGAGTTTATTGAAGAATTATTAAACCACGCGAATGATGTAAGAATTTCGGGTCTTTTTGAATTTATTTCACTAAAATTTCACTTTGGTGATATTAGTGAAGATTATCAACGTGAAATTAAAGGAAGAATAGCCAGGTTTTCAAACAAGCTTTTTGCCAAATGATCGGCAGAGGGAAAGCCAAACGAGCCATTTTTGACTAAGAATAGATGTTGGTTGTATGCTGAGGGCATACAATTTCGCGTATACACTGTCCAGCCACGACCATTTACATCACTTCATGATGCCACTTCCGCGTCGAGTTGAAGTTCTTGTGAAATCGAAAAGTGTTAGTGAATTGATGACGGCTGCAGAAGTTGATGTGCGGTTGAGTAGACAAAGAAATATCGCTAATGCGATTAGGGACGTTAGTGTAAGTCCAAAAACTACGACGATACATTAGGCTATTATATCGCTTCCCAGTCTACAACACATTCCTATAAACACACTAGAATATGGTCTATGAAAGCAGAGCATAATGTGTTTCCATCATATTATAGCTTGAGTAAGTCAAAACAACCCTGCAGAGGAGCACATTGTTGTGACAGAAACTCGTGCTGAAATTACGATAAGGTATTCTTAAAATGTGTCTCATTTACTTACTTGCAATTATTTTAAGTATCTGTATCTCTAACATAAAACAATTATTTTTCTTTGTCATACTATTGGGACATTAGGCATACTTAAAGTTATATTTTTTGTGCATGCATTACTGGCTATTTTTTCCGTTTAGTTAAGTATTTTTTCCTACTAGCGCTCTCTTGTTTAGGATTTTCAGGAATACTTAAACTTTTTGAACGTTTTCCCGGCTATCCTTCTGCTTCCACTCATGATTCAAGGAATTAAATATGGTGCGATTAGTATCCCTCAGCTTTCTAAACTAAACTCATTACGACCCTATCACCCGCAAACCGGATTCTTTCGCTGTAATAAATTTTGTTTACCTTCACCAATGTCGTTAGTGAGTGTATTCCCAATCAAATATTTATAAGCGTTTTTTATAAATATTTTACAAAAATGATTGTTTTGTATGTAAAATAAAACGCCCTGTATCTTATAAATGAAGCTATGAGATTATAAGTTTATCTGACTTTTTCTTATAAAATAACTTGCAGAATTACCTCTTTTATTTCAGATTAATTAGGCAATGTCCTATATTTTTATACTGCTAATAAATTGAATAACATCATTGATGTTTTGTAAAAGACATTTCATTCTCTTTAGTTGTGATTGTTATTTGAGATATAATTAAAATCAATAAAAGAAAAGGTAACTTTGACTTTATAATTTAATTTCAAAATTAGTCTGAAAAATTTGGTAAAATTCTGAAAAAATCTGTATAATATATTTTTATGGAGTTAGAAAACACTTAACAAAACATTCCAAAGAGGATGTGACCTATAGATACAGAATATGTTCGTACAACTAATTTTATCCGATAAGGCAGTCACGTGTAAACAATTAGTCATAGAACGGGTTTTATTGATTTCTCTGTTAATGCCTAAAGAAATAAAGAGCAAAGTTACAAGGATATTTAATGCAATGTACGTGAAAAGAATTTAGGCACTAAACTTATTGATTTCGCTGTCAACAATTAATTTTGATCGACAATTGGTTCCTGTGCACATTTTATGCACGCTATAGTGATTTAGATTTTTAAAAAGTACTTCAGTTATACTGAACAAGGTAAATTTTGCAACGCACGCCTTTTAAATAGGTTACATTTTATTTAAGTCAAATACTTTTCCTTTGTGTGATCTTTTCGTTAAAAAGTTTTTCATTATTCTTTATAACATAAACTTGCAAGTATTTCTATAACACAATCTGGCAGAGGTGTCAGGAGCTTAATAAGGACCTGAGGCTAATATTCATATTTAACTTCCAACTTTTTTTGAAATATTCGAATTTTTCTATTTACAAGTATGTAATGTAGAAAAAATATTATTATTAGGAAAAACAATAAATTGTTCAAGAACATTAAATACCTATCTATGATTATAAACATTTAACCTATTACTATTGTAACAAACTTAGAGATAATAATTTTGTAGATTACAGAACATTTCAGAAGGTTCTATAGAATTTTATACAATTGGTGAAATCAAGAATGGCTCTTTACTGTAACTGATATCTAAATAAATTCAATGCCGCAACAATGAGTCATGGCGTTTCCATTTATTACATCGGAATTATGACTAATTTTAAACCTTACTAATATAGAATGTTTCCAGAATTTTTCCTTTCTACGAGGGGAGATTTTTATATAATCTACTTAGCTATGAAAATAACAAGTGACAATCGCCATTTTTTGATACCAACTTACTGTGATATTAGTCGATTTACTTGTCACGTTTTGTTTAAATTAGACCAAAGTTGCAATTTCTGCAGAGGATTAAGAGTAAGAAAATGAGTGAAGTAAAGCTTGAATTTAAAAGCGTTATAAATTTCTTAACAAAGAGGAAAATCGACCAAAAGTTATTTATGAAAGGATGATCGGCGTATATGGAAAAGATACGTCATCTTATTTTACAGTAAAACTTTGGTGTAAGCAATTTAGATGGCGCAGAGAATCAATTCAAGATGATCCAAAATGTGGAAGCATCGAAAACATCCAAAAAGTTGAAGATTTGGTTTTGACAGATCGAAGAATAAAGCTTTCAAAATTGCTAATGAAGTAGGAATATCAGAGACAACAACCTTAAATATTTTTCTGTTAAAAAGACCAAGTAACCATGGCCAGAAGATTATGCTGCTTCATGACAACTGCAGGGTGCATAAAGCTCGAAAAGTCGAAGAAGTAATCCGCGACTGTGACCTCCTAGAGATGAAACATCCACCTTACAGTCCCAACTGGGCACCAAGTGACTATTACATTTACGGGGATAACGTTTTGCTTCTGACGGGGAGCTAAAAGAAACTATAAAAGTGTTTTTTGCAGACCTACCGAAAGAATTTTTTTTGAGGGTATAGCATTACTTGAGAAACGTTGGACTAAACGTATAAATGTTGAAGGAACCTATGTTGAAAAACAAAATATTACTTTGCATTCAACTGTTTTCCTTCATAACTAGGTAGATTACATAAAAATCTCCCTCGTATATAAATAGCAGTTCAAATTCCCTTAGTTTAGTTTTCCTAAGAATCTTGTCTTATTATAAATAAACATAAATATAAACGTTTATTATTAGTGTACTGTAAAATAAATATTAAGTTGAATACGTGTAAATAAATAACTATAAAGTGGTTAATACAAATAAAGACCTTGTAAACAATTAACTAATTTCGTTACTTTGGTGGTAGGAGTGGGGTTTTTATTGAAAGTGTGAGCTTACAGACTACTAATAAATTAAAAGCTAAGGTTATTTGTTTTATATATGCCGGGGACAAGAAGTGCCGATAAAAATATGGAGTCACTGATGGAAGTGTTGCTAATGAAGCAGGACAAAATGGATATCAATTAAGAAGAAATGATATCTAATCTAACTAAATTACAAGAAAAAATGGATTTTAATCAAAGAAAACTACAATATCAAGTTAAATCAGTCCAACATGCTTTGAATGAAGTATTTAAATTAAATCAAAACAAATTACAAGAAGAAATTATAAATAAATTAAAAGAGGAAATAGTATTCATTAATACCAACCAAAATAAATTGCAAGATGAAACTAAAACAGGCCAAGCTAAACTACAGGAAGAAATTAAATTAAGTTAAAGTAAATTACATGAAGAATTCATAATAAATCAAAATAAACTACAAGGAGTAATCACCAATAAATACAAGAAGAAATTAAATTAAGCCAAAATAGATTAACAAAAGAAATAGAAGATGTTACCAATGAGATATGAATAAAATATGAGGGAATAACCAAGAGGTATGATGAATTACACCAAAAGTTTATCTTGGTCACCGAGGCGTGCTCTGTTCCTCGTGACCAATCAACAAACGTCAATGCACAGTAGATATCATACTTGCCCACTGCTGAGAATGGTACAACAAGCCCTAGAAGACACGTGAAAGCACCCATGTTTGAAGGAAGACATCTTGGACCAATAACCATAAACGACTCTTGGCAGCTACAACATCGAATGGATAGAGCGTTGAAGGAAATGATCTGCATTAATAGTGGCTCTGCTGGAGGTGGTTTAGACATTCTACAAACTATACCAGATGATCCGCAATATAATTTCGAATATCCTGTTTCAAGATTGGAAATGTAATATGGCGATAAACATCTAGAATAGGTCTACTGTGTCTAGTTAAGGAACGAGTACAGAAAACTAGAGAGAACCCCTAGGAATTCGAAACTGAAATTACACGACTAGTGATATTACCCAACGGCTCCAGGAAGCTTTATTGAACAAACATTGCAAACGTTTGTGGAAGGTCTTCGGAATTCCAAAACGTAACAGGAACTTCGATTAGCACGCCCACATAACCTTGCTTATACACTGGAATTTGAAGCGGCCAAACAAGCATTGAAAGTCACGTTTGTGTACGTTCCATTAAGGAAGAAAAATCTAGTGTTGGAAAAAACAGTGCTAAGAAAAACTAAAGCAGAAAGACCAACATGGCAATGAGTACGCTGTTGAAAATATGATACACGGAGATATATACAGAAAAATTGTTAATATTCTGCAACCAGTACTGCCATAACCTCTCAAACGAAGTCACCAGACAAGTTAAAATATTTACGGAACAATCGCAGGGACAAATTTCCAAATACTCTGAATACAAAAGCAGTGAAAACCATAATGAAACCAAACATTGTTGCCTTGATAGCTGTGATTACGTATAGCTACAGGAAACCATGCAACCGTTGATTGCAAAATTATTACAGATAGTGAGATCCGTTGTAGGAGTACGTATCGCATACTAGTAGCTGATATTGAAGAAGTTGTCATATTGGATATGGATATAATTCTCAGTTTGACATCGCCTTAACCTGGAAGAAACTCATCATGTAAGTTGATGACGAGATGATGACGCAATAAATATAATCCTAGCAGAAAAGGTGACCGTACTGCCAAGAAGTGAAACAATAGTTATGGGCCAATCGGATGGAGACTTCCACGCAAGATGCGCAGGAATCTTAGAACTCAACCACATAAATAGTGGCGGTGGTATTCTAACTGGAAAAGTGTTGATCGAGGCCAAGAAAACGACGCCCGTTCACTTATTGAATGTCAATACCTTCCAAGTTATTCTAAAGAAGGGCGCTGAATTAAAAATATGCACAACTGTCTCATCTGTAGTGCATTGCATGAAACTCGGTGTGAAACTACCATCTGTAAAGAATTTACATAATCTATTTGCCAGACTTGGCAACGCTTTATCCCACGAGCAAAGGAATAAGGATAGTCAATTAGAACAACAATATGCCGACATAATTGTCACTGATAACCATTTTAAGGGAAGAACAAACGTCGTGATGCATAAAATAAATACTGGAGATACCTATCCAATACGTCAATGGCCAAAAAAGCTGCATTTATTCAAACTAGAAGAAGCCGAAAGGATAATCAAGCAAATGGCCCGTGAAGGGATAATAAAAAATTCAGCAGAACTTGAGCATCGCCAGTTGTACTTGGTAAAAAAAATATGGTAGCGCAAGATTCTATGAGGATGCACATTTTTTAAAGGTGTATTTAAAAAATTTGTTTACCACAATTTTCTTATGATTTAAACACAAGCATAAAGTTATTGTTATCCACTAATTTAAACTTTTCATCATGGACCATATCGAAAACTCTGAAATTTTGGATATGGAAATCTTAAATTAATTGTCAGGATTTATAGATAGGTATGTGGATTATAAAAATTTTAAAAATATGTTAAACTCAAAATATTGGTTGAAATTTTTTATTAAAAATTATTTCTAAATTACGTCTACCATTAATAATCTGTATACGTGATTCAATAGTTGTAATTCTACAAAATATACGTACATTATGGTAGTTAAATAGTTTTATGAATTCTACGATCGGCTAGGTTAACATACAGTGTTGGATTCAATACTTTAATTGCAAATATTACGAAAACTATATAATTTAGAAAAAAATATTAGTTTTTTGTCAGACATACTAAGATGTATCTGCTATTAACGTATTGGGCTTATTTCTCAGACACTGTACATGCGTATTTGAAGTGAAGAAACGATGTGTTTTTCAAAGAATAATAAGTGTAGTAAGCTAAGTATATTTAGTCTAAACGGAACTACTTCGCTGCAGTTATGTGTTTAGATAATGCCGTAAGGTAGGCAGAAATTGAATTAGTTTTCCTTCAATAGCCATAAGAACAGATTTCAAAGACGAGATTTTGATATTTTTCTTATGAATAAAGAAAGAATGAGATGTTTTAACATGCTAATCATTTAGATGTCGCATCCCCAGTTCAATAGTGCCATAGGTGTAAAATTTTCTAACATCGAGATATGGTAGTATTGCATTGTAAATATGTTTATTAGAAAGTGAAATAAAGCCATATATGACAAAAATATAAGATAGAGTAAGTTTATGCTGTATGGCTTTATTTCACTTTATAGTATACATATTTAACAATTTAATACCACCATATCGCGATGTTAGAAAATATTTCACTTATGGCATTATGGAACTGGAGGTACGATGCGATGTGGACGCCAAGAGTAGAGTATAACTATAACATATTAGTTGAACAAGGATAAATATAAGTATATTCCTGATTTGGTCGGGAAGAGATTATTTTGTATCTCCGTTTAATACATTTATTTATAGGTCATTTTTTATTTACACTACTCTATCCTTATCTCCAGGTCTACAATAAACTAGAAAAAGAGAGCTGCTCCCATTAAAATCATTCCGAATCAGAGAGGATTCGCCGTTCGATATGTTGTGAAGACTTCGGAGGTGGTTTAAGCTGTTAAACTATGCTTCGATGAAAACTTATTTGCGCAGTTCTTACTTATAGGTAAGACGACATTCTATTAACGCGAAAGTGTTTAAATTAAAACATTGTAATTTAAAGTAATGCATTTGTAATTTTATTTTCAGTGTATTCGAAATTAAAAGAAGACTAGGTTAATGTATTATCTACGGCATGATTAAAATTGAATTTAGTATTTTTGTCAAATTGGAAAACAAGGACTTTACTTTTAATCTTATAAAATTTGTTTAAATCAAATTAAAATTAAATTGAAAAATTTGATGGCAATCGGTATTCCTATTCCTTTTGTAGCCGTTCAGTGCACTAAAAGACTTTTATGTCTAACATCTCGGAATAGACTATAGATATAGGTACTTACTATATCGGATATCAAAGGAAAATATTTTTAGAAATAAAACCAATTAGTAGGGAAAGCAGTGACTAACGAGGTAGGGCTGTAGATCTGCTCAAAATTTTGAAGGAAAATCAATTATTGTTAACCAGGAACGAACTTAAGTGTTGGTAATACTTATCTACGTTGATTTGTCTTTTGAAAGTTTAAATGGTTCTGGAGTTCTAGAGTTCCTCCCTAATTGCCGGTAGAGATGGCGATTGTTCTCAACATAAAAATCGGCAAAAGGACAACATTTGATGATTTTTATCTTTATTCAGACTTCATTAAAAAATGGAATATAATATAAACCTTCTGTCTTCATTTATGGCGTGACAGTAGGTAATCTTTACTTAAAATACATTTTTAAAATGTTAAAGATGAAAATGGTTTCTTATTTTATTTTGTCTTATTTAAAAATATAATTTTGGTAATTTAATAAAATTAAATCTTTGCGCAATTAATAATAAACAATTTCGACCGTAGGGTGAGGTTATGGTACGTCAAATTAAATAAGTATCCGTTGGTTGGCCCCCTATGTTTTGTTAAATTTCAGCTTTCTTTGTTAGACAGTTTAGGTAATTTAGGTATTTAGACCAACACGATCACGCAAACACCCTAGAGCTGATAACATGAACACTTTACATTGTTTGACAGCTAAAATCGCCCGTATCAAGTTCATTTTATTTATAGTTCAATTTGAAAATAAGTATACTCCCTCTTAAATTAATTACTTAAATGATTTTTATTATTTGTTTTTATAAAATATGCTTGTATTTCATAGAGGAAATCATAAAAAATTATTATATTTTGTTTGACATAGGTGTGCTTAATTATACCTGTTGGTACACCGCCCTAAACAAGTAAATGGACAAAGCTGTAAGCAACCCAATGTACTTACAGGGCTTCTGTGTATTAGAAGGCGTGACTTAGTTATGTTTTCTTTTCAGTCAGATGATTAGCAAATTGTCAATTCAACAGATATTTATAATGCATATTGAATTGAAGGCTTTGTCCATTTAGTCTTTTGGGGCGGTGCACAACGGTGTACCTATAAGTAAGTAGATATTTTCTTATTTAATAACTTCAAAAGCAGTTTTAATTTGAATTTTTTAAAGTTTAGAACAGTAAGTTGGTACATTCCTGTTTAATGAACTTTTGGAATAATTTTAGAAGAAAATATAAGATGGAGCTTTTCAGGATAGAAGGTAGGAAAAAAGATAGTGGTAAAACAATACGTTGTGAATCATGTTGTAGTTAGTTTATATGCAGAACAAAAAAATTAAGTTCTTTGTTGAAATTACAAAAGATGCGGAAACAACTTATATAAATTAGGTACGTAACAATTTTATCATGATTTAAGATTTCTAGAAATATATACAGAGGTAATTAGGCAAAATATTCGTAAATACTTTATGTTGAGTTTGAAGTAAATTTATTGTAGATGCTAGTCCTTTTGTATGCTAAGTTAGGTCTTACCAATAATTTAGGCTCTGTTTGACTTCATTATTATCTGATAAAAATTGCACTAAAAAAATCTGTTAAAATTTTTTACTTCTTTAGGTAGGTATTAAACGATAAGCGACATAAAACAAAATAAACTTGTTTGAAAATAGGGAATTTTCGTAGTCATTTTCATATGCGATATAAGTGCCTACCTACACTGCAAAAACAGAAATGTACCTATCTAAAATTATACCATTTTACAATAAAGGTTATGCAATATAGAGATCAGTGAATTTTATAAGGGGTCCGGAAATTTACATAACAAATATACAATTTCTATGGATTTTTCAATTAATTGCTGAAAATACAATCAGCCTTGTAAATATGCATATTTGTGTAGAACTATTATGAAAAAAGAAAAATTTATAGAAAATATTTGAATATTTTATCACAAGTTTATTGTAAATATATGAAATGTCATGCATATTTTGCAGTGTACAATGAAAATTTGAATTATATGTGTGTACATTAATAGATATCTCAAGATATTTAAAATTAAAGATGAAATTGAACCAACCAGCTTATATCTACCTAAATTGTGAACGGAAAATATTACCCATTTAGAATTTTAAGCAAATTGTTTTAAAAATCAAAAGGTATCTAATTATGTATTATATTAATTTTATTTTATAATGATGAGCAAGAAACGAGATCAATTTTAAAAGTTTTAAAGTGTTTCAAAGTAAAATAAAGATTAAATTTTTAGATTAAAAAACTGACAAAATAAAGTGGATCCTAATTTGTCACTAATTTATTTTTTAATGTATAATGTAAAATCAAGAAGCAAGAAGTGTCAAAAAACAGAAGCTGTTTTATTGATGAGGTTTTTAATTGGTTTTAAAAATGGTTTCTGACCAGTTTGAGAGATGAGTAGTTATGATTTTTGATGGATATTTAAATCAGACATTCATAACATTCATAAAGTTTAGTACCACTTAACAAATGTGTAGTTGTTTTGTAATGCCGGTATTCTTAAAATATATTAATTTAATTTTTAACAAAAGAATTTTAAAGTAAAGATAAAACTAATTAATCGAAATCAGATTTTTATACAGATTAATAAAAAATACTAACTCATTATGTACTTACTTAGATTAAGGTTTCCCACAACACAATATTAAATACTTTGTAATATCTTCTAAAAATATTTACACATGATTGAAATATGTAAGCAGGTGTGCTGAAAAAGGATAAAATACAAAATGGAGCTTTCAGTAAAACGGACCTGACTAAATTAAATTTTGCTCCGCCTTTTGAAGGGGAAAGCACAGGCTTCCAATGAAAAGTTAGAGGCCGCAACTAAATAACCACTGAAGGCATGCGTACCCATAACTTCAATCTTGTAGATACGACAACCCAAACTTATTTTGAAGTTATCCCTACAGATAACCGATTTGTTAACAACTATAAAGTAGCTCTCTTGAAACCAGAAACATCGTCAACCGCGAGTTGCCTGAAGCCAAATCGTTAAGCGGTATTGTTTGCAAAATTTAATATGTAATTCGCCAGTGCTGCTAGTGTACATTTTTTGTTAATGGATATGAAAAGTATATAATTAGTATGTGAGTTGTAAAGCAGTCAAATATTGAATAATCATGTGAATCAGTTGGAAACAAAGTTGTTCAAACTGTTGTTCAAAAATAGGTATGTAAAAATTTATTTTAATTTATAAGTGCAAATAGGAAATATTGATATGAAAGAAAATTAGGTGTAATAATAGATTAAATAGTTACTTAAACACGTTTACAACGTAAATATAACAAAATGTACAGTAACTTCATAACAAGAATAATTAATTATATTAAGTAATTCGATGTAATTAATAATGAACCGAAGAACAGAGGTTCCAATTAACCCTTACAAATTTATGATAAATGATTTTAGTACGTCCCTCTGTTTTGCCGCTATTAATAAATCGAGTCAGCTGGATAATAATTTTAAGGGCCGGACTGCACTCAAAACTTAATGAGAAGGAAATAATCACTTCTAAAATTTGATAAAGTTATTTAACAACATAATGCGATTTAGTTTGTAATTTGTCTTACCGTCAAAAACAAGCTAAATTGCATCACGCGATAAGAATGGCTTCGAGGTCAGATTTCATACTTTTGTAAAATTATTTTGATTATATAGGTCATGAAATTATGACGAAATATAATTTACAGATATGCCGCGGCCGTCGCGTGAGACGTACGGAGATCAGAAACCACCATATTCGTACATCTCCCTGACGGCCATGGCCATTTGGAGCTCTCCGGAGAAAATGCTGCCTCTTTCCGAAATCTACAGGTTTATCACCGATCGTTTTCCTTACTACAGACGCAACACACAAAGATGGCAAAATTCTCTTCGTCACAACCTTTCATTCAACGACTGCTTTATCAAGATACCACGTCGTCCTGATCGACCAGGAAAAGGAGCATTTTGGGCGCTCCATCCTTCGGCTTTAGATATGTTTGAAAACGGAAGTTTCCTTCGCAGAAGAAAACGATTTAAGTTACCCAAAAACGTTTCTCATGAATTGGAAAGTTTGACAAAGTTACAAAATAGTTCCTTTAGTGGCGTATCTTTAGCTGATTCTACTTCATCCAGTAACGCGTTGAGAGTCCCGCAGAATCAGTGTTCGATTAATGTGAATTTGCCACTACCGTTGCCGCCGATTACCCAATCAAGTTCAATAAAATCATTTAGTATAGACAGTTTAATGCAATCTGACATAAAATCGTCTCCCAGTTCTGTGCAATCAACTTCGATATTAGTTCCGGAATGTAATATGCACAATTTGGCAAGATTTCCTTGGTCCGGTTTGCTACCACCTACATCAACTTCAAGAGCGGAAGACCTCAATCGGGAAGAGTTTCTTGTAGCTCAACAAGCAGCACTTTTTGAATACGCGGCAGCTTTAATGTCTATGAACAATGCAAGTGCTTCAGCATTAAATCCTGGGGTTATTAAACCTTACCCCATCGTTCCCAATGTATTATTTCCTAGTTCGTATCATCCAGTAACGATGCCAGTGCAATATGGTTTACCTCTTGCTGGTCCTTTGCATTCTAGAGCACTTTTAGATTATGAGACTGAACGCGAATGTGATAACCGAGAATTAGACAAAATTTTACCTCCGATAAGTGTGATTTCCGCTCAAAGACTTCAAGAAGGTAATTCGGGTAATTCTTCGTCACCACCGTGATAATTCAAGTAATAAAATATTGCGATAATAGTGTTAAATGTAAACTTATTAATTAGATGCTCGTGTTACTGTACCTAATTATTCGGCAATAAATAATGTTATTCTCAAAGGTTTTATTGTATGTTTTAAACTATTCAAAATGGCGTATTGTTTTTTGAAAGATAAATATCTAACATTGGCGTTCCGACAGTAGGTAATTTATTCAAGGTATTTTAAAAGATATTAATGTAAATTTTATATTTATTTTAAATAACATAAATTATATATATATATATATATATATATATATATATATATGTGTATATATATGTGTGTGTGTGTGTGTGGGTGTGTGTGTGTGTGTGGGTGTGCGTGTGCGTGTGCGTGTGCGTGTGCGTGTGCGTGCGCGTGCGCGTGCGCGTGCGCGTGCGTGTGCATATGCGTGTGCGTGTGCGTGTGCGTGTGCGTGTGTGTGTGTGTGTGTGTGTGTGTTATAATTATAGATAACTTTGAATTCACAAAACAAGTTTATTTTTTATTAATATTTAACTTTCGATTATGTAAATGTTTTGACAAAAAAGTGAAATGACAGATAAAATAAATTGTTTTTATATTACATAAATACGGATATTAGATTATAACTTACTGTATTTCACCAAATCTTCTTTTTATATTTAGATACGTATTATTTATTGTTTTGCAAAAACTAATTTAGTAGCCGAGATTTCTGTGATTTAAATATTTTTATACTGTGCAAAAATACTAATATTAAAATTTTCAAAATATTCTGTTGACTGACTTAAATGTGAGAATTAATAAATAGAATCAATAAATTATCGGAATAAATTCATTGATAACATACACCTGTATCTAATTTTAAACATAAAAGTTGGACCATATTTTTCTTAAAAAAACAAATGAACGAAACATTTTTCAACATAGTTAAAATGGTTTCAATCTGAGTTGACAATCTATTTACTTACGATGATTTCACAAGAAAATAATCTATTGGTTTACTTAAACAAACACATTTTATTATTACAAAAAATAACTGTAAAAGTACTATTACCAAATCACTGGGAATAATTATTTTATTTTTAAGTACCTAATTGTTAAGTATTTTTTATACCTAGATATGCAGGCAGAGAAATTTGTAAAATAAATCTAGGTAAACAAATTGTGTCAACTCATAATAGAAATACTGTACTACTATCCGAATAACAACTTCTGTCATATCACTTTAAAAGCTCACATTTCAAACATTAGCCAACAGATTTTGATGAAATAAACTGTATTTGAATGATGCTTTATTTCTACATAACTAATGTATTAGAGTAAAATATCTTTATTGTATTCTAAGAATACACAAATTAAACAATTAATTAATAAAAAGGTAACAATCCGGGGAAAATAATACTTATAGTATAATCCAGCTTCTCTGTTATTGTTCTAATTAATAATGACATAATGAAAAGATATAACCTAGAGCAGGTTGTTAATTTGAAGAGATGTTTAGAAAAATCATGTGCCTGGCTATAAAAAATACGATTAGCCAAAATTGTCATGTTTAAGAGTTATACGAATTGAAATATTTCGCGAAAAAGAGTTCGACATAATAGTCGGCGGGAAGTAGAGACGAGCGGGCACGGTGCCGGCGTTTCTGTAAATTCATGATAAACAGTATTTAATACTGTAAAAAACACTTATATTATTAATGTTCGGTTATTTAAGCGTATGTGCCACATTAAAAAAAATCACATATTACTATATCTACAAAACGACTTTATTTTTGTCGTATAAAAAGATAAATTGAGGAAAATAATTCGACAAGTTTCAGATATAATTCCAAATTTCATGGAATTTTATTAAATAATAATTTATTTACAACTCTTGTTAATTACGGTAGTTTTTTTTAACGCAATCAACATCTCTGACAAAAAAACACTGAAATTTATACAGTCTAATAATAAATAGCTACCTACATGAGAGTCCACAAAACTTTCGTCAAAATTGATTCATTGCTTTTGAAATGAAATAACAAACGTTTTGATTCCGAGTATAGCGTTCTTTTTTATATAGGGTGTTTTAAACTTGCGTGATAGTACTTTGACATATTGTATGAGTCAAAATAAGAAAAAACTGTATTCAAGCATGCAACAAAAAATCCTTCCTAAGGGAGGTACGGATCTTTAAATTTTTTACATATCTTTAAAATTTGGTAAGATAAGTAGATAATAAATAATTAAACTTTTGTTTTAAACATAATTTCAAAATTTATGTGAGGATGTCTTACTCAGAGCGATTGTTTATTTAGTTCAGTTTAAAAAGAATCCGAAACCACACGAAGAGAAATGAACAAGGCTGCTCTTCCATTCTCTTCATAGATTTTAGTTAAATGTCAGTACAAAATATATTACAAGATTATTATCTTACATTTAAACAAAATTAATTATCGAAAAATAATAATTTATCTAAATTAATAAAGGAGCTAACTCCTTGGTTACATGTGTAAATTATTGTTTTGCAATAATTAACTATGTTTAAATGTAAGATAATATTCAAATTGGTTTTGCTTAAAAACGACGCGTTCTGTAGAAGTGAGACAAAAATACCTATCATTTTTATGTAAAGCTATCTAACATTTTAAACTGTTACATAAAAACTCGAGGTAAAAAGTTAAGGGTAATAGGTACCCCATAATCCCTATACTTGGGACATCCCTGATACGAATTTTGAAATTGTACCAAGCAAAAATGTAATGATATCGTACCAACGGTTTTGGAGATATGTAAAAAATCCATTTTCAGGGTGCCCCGTTTAAAGGGATCCTAGCTCTCTTAGAAAGGATTTTTTGACCAAAGCTTATATAAAGTTGTTTTTTATTCAACTCATGGAATACGTCGGTAAAGCATTGGCGCGCAATTTTGAACACCCTGTATAAATAGATTTAGATATTTATCTACTTCAAGTATAGTTTGACTACAGTAAATCTCAATTCGGTTCCTCCTGAAATCTAAAATTCCAATAATTCCAATTAATTTAAAAAAAAAGTACAAAAATTATTGCAGTTTGTTATTATGAAAGTATGAAAGCTTTTTAATTTTTTTAATTTGCAATTGAATTTTATGTACAGCACTTTCAATTGCTTTAATTTTGTATTATGTATTTAATTTATTTGTAAATTGAAAATATAGGTTTATAATAATCATGATTATTAATTATTAACGTAATAATTTTTATTTTATAAGGACAATTTAATTATTTGTAAAGTTCCTATAAAGTATACAGGGTGTCTGGGATATAAGAAGTATTATTGAAGACACGTGTACCCCGGCCTTTTGTGAACGCTAATCTGTAAAAGGTTTTAATCTAATTAAAAAAAAATTGTAAATTTTCGCGTGCAAATCTATCATGGTTACGGGCTTGTATGTGCTTTACCATGAAACATACTTACAAACATCAATACTACTTTGTTTTTGTTTACACAGTGTCAGTTTACATTTACTATTAATGTACTTTTTAAAGTCAAGGTCACCAGCTGTTTTAATAAAAAGTCATCAAAACTTACTTTTATTAACACTACTGTTTATTAATTATACGAGGCGTGTTTTTTTAAGTAAGTACCGTTTTGAGGTATAAAAAAATTGTAGTAAAGATATTGTAACAATTTTATTTTTACATAAAAGCCCACATTTTAATCTACTTTTCCACATAATTTCCTCCAATATTAAGGCACTTATCATAT
>JAHWXV010410050.1:0-17509 GCA_024586415.1 Phrixothrix hirtus | reverse complement strand
AATTTTAAATAAACATTCGCGAATAAATTTAAATCATAAAAATATAATTATCAAAAATAGTCCTTAATAAAATTAAACTATAAATGAAAATAAATGTTTGTGTATTTAAACTAATTGCGCTGCTAATTAAATTAAACCGCGAATAAAACCACTAAAACTTGAATAAAACCGTGAATTAAATCGAGAAACCGCAAATTAAACCGCGAATTTACATCCACATCGTGGGTCAACAGTTACTACTGTTAAAAATGAGGTTGTAAGGCTGGTACAGACCCCGTTATTCTTATCTACTAACATCCCTAACTTATTAAGTTCATGAGTTACTATACCCCTGGGAATTGGTATAATGTTGGGTACTTTCAAGGATGAATGAAAAATATTCTGTTAGATTCGTTAATTAACTTAGTAAAAGGACTTATGATTGTTAGTAACGCTTCTTGTAACAACATTCATATTACACACAGTGCGTAATAAAAGTCAAATATATTGAGTATAAATAGAAAACCAACAAGTTTTGTTAAAGATGCAAACAAGGCGATTTTCGTTTCTAGGGTCGGACTTTACCTTATATTCTGAGAGATCTGACCTTTATTCGTTATCATTATTGCGATTTTTTTTGAACTGCAACACTGATTTTTTTCTACAGAAATCAATAGAGTTTTGTGTTTGCGAATTCGTTAGTACCCCACATGTCGGACTTGTTACGTACCACCTATAAGTTATGAAGAGGAATGTTTCAGAAAAAAACGTTTAATATCAGCAGTATTGAAAAAATTATACATAAAAATTACAATAAATGTTTGAATTAGCCTGGCCACACCTCAATTAAGAAAAATTTGCCCTGCATGTTTATTGAAATAAGATAGGTATGAAAACTGAAGCAAACGTGTCTCTGTGCCATTGTCATTTGTAAATCTTTACACAGTCTGTTAAATAAAGATCAACTTCTATTATAAATGCGTATTACCTGTAAATAGTCAGGATTCTGTTCAAATTGAAAATTATTATTTTGTTACTTTGTCACTTAATTCTTGTTTTAAAATTCTAATTGTAATTTTCCCATTTTATTGTTGTTTGTGTTTTGAAAAATCGTTTTGACCGAATCTGCGTCAGCAAAATTGAGAAAACATTTAATAAAACTGGTAATTTGGGGGATACAGGGCGATGTAGTCGACCACTCAATAGGAAATATCGATCAAACGCATTACCTTCTGTTGAGGAACGTTCTAGAACTTCAACTATAAAGATTTTAGAAAACCATAATATTAGTCACATGGCAGCATAGAAAACATTGCGGCGCGATAAATTTCCACTTTCTAAGGCACATCTTCTGCGCGAACTTAAGACGATGACTTTGATAGAAGAAATGAGTTTTATGAAGTAATGCAAAACCGTTGTAATTAAAATCAATTTCTGTTAGAAAAATAATATTTTCTGACGATTCAACGTTTTATTTGGATCGTGCAGTGCATAGAGAATAGATGAAATAGATGAAAAATCTCAATTGATATGAATACACATAAAAAGTTTATGTTTAAGCTGCACTAGTAGGGTATATAATAATAGGGCTATGTTTTTGGAATAAAACTTTAACTGCTAATGCATACCTGGATTTTATTCGTTCTGATATTGTTCTGATTCTAGATGCAATACTCTCAAATGCGGAGGATCCAAATATTCTTGTCCAAGAAATATAAGAGCGCCCCTTCATTACTGAGCACCAGTTAAAGCCCTTTTAAAGGACTATTTTCCAAAGTTTGGATAGGAAGGCGTGGTACAATAGAATGGCCGATGAGGTGACTGGATTTGATGCTCCTTGATTTGATTTGTGTGGACATTTGGCAATATTTCACGAAATAGTTCGTCTTAAACAAACCAAAAAGTTGAAATTGGGGGTTTACAAATTAATGTCAACTTGGAGCAAACAGATAACTACTCTAATATCGTTGATTTGAAATAAGCTTTCAACAGTTACGTTCACGGTTTAAGGCCGTAGAGTTTATAACTTTAACTAAAAGATTTTGATAAGAATACCTGATGCTGAACATTTATCAACATCATAACCAAGAATGTTCACATTGTACAAAGCCGCCAGAGGGGTAGAGCTCGCTGTCGGCTAAAGATTTAATATAACGTAGCCTCCCTCCCCTAAAGTTAGTAATTGACTCAATTAATTGCATCTGTCTAAATAACTTTGGCATATGTATATTGATGTTATAATTACTGATAGACGATACGTCCTGAAACTTGTACTCCCCTAACGACCCTACATTGGAATAAAAAATTAAAATTCAACAAATACATCTATTAAACAGATAAATTTGTAAATTGTACAAATGTTTCAAAATCGGTACTTACGTTCTAGAATAAAATCAGAGTGGCCACCTTACTATTTTAATCTAAATTAAATTACGACGTACACAATAGTTACATATGTAAGCTGTCATTCAATACTGCAATTATATGACTTAAAACTGCATAAATACATAAATATTTATCAAATATTAAATAAATGAATAATTTATAATAACTACGTAATACCATGTTTATTTGCACTCACGTAACCAACTTCGCACTTAGTAGTTATTAAAAAATAGTTAATTTTGTTAATATGGCGAATAAAATTTTAAAGAAGAATTAATTTTCATAAAAATGTGGCTGAATTTAGAAGACGACCTTTACCTTGAAGACTTTTCGTCGGGACGACTACCATAAGTTCTTGAAGTTATACTGGATCTATCAGAAAATATATGGGTTTCAAAATTCCAGAATAAAATTCTTCGCGATTAACGAATTCGAATAATTCATTTAACAATCCAACACCATTTTCCGTATGTATAAATCCCGAGCCTAATTTTTAGCATGATTCACTCAATACCTCTTACTTGAACCAGAATGAGATAATAGTTTTTAAAGATTATAGGACCACCTGGAGCCGAAACTCCAGCGTAACTCACTGAATTAAAACCATAACGGAACGCTGAGCAAGCCCAAATCGTTAACAAATTTTCAATCAAAGCATATCATCGATAGGAAGGTTTTCTACACCTAAAAATAAATCATATTTTATTACGATTCTTTAGCTAAATATTTATGAAGGCAAATTTGAAAACAATGTAGGAATTGATATTTAAAAATAAAAAATGTAATAAAACTGAATAATTAATTGAATTACTTTTGAAACTATTTATTACGACATCGAATTCATAACTATCTTAGAGATGGTAAGCAATTACGGATCCGTTATTTTATTACGTACGTAATAAATTTTCCACTGAAAATTTTAAATCAATGATAATACAATGCTTTAACTGGGAAAGCATTTTATGGCATTAAGTGAGTTTATAGATAATGACTTTTGTGTGATATCTTTTTTAAATATATGTGTACCCGTAGTACTCTCGTGATATTCTTTTGTACATTTAGATTTAGTTAATATTATCACTTGTACAAAACTTACGTTATGACATAAATAAATGATATCATATGATATAATAAAGCAACTGTATTACGTCGAACGACAATCTCAGACGAGGGGTTCGGAACCTACAGCAGTTGTTCTCGTGAATATTCAGCGAGTGAAATGTCTGATCCTTAATAATTGATAGATAATTTGTCGCTAAATTGAGGAAAAGACGAGTATTTCCATGGGAACTGCAAACACATTGACTTGAGAAAGGAAGGGCACGTAGTCAGAAATCTTCGTATCGCTGATCTATCTTAGCACTAGAAAACGTTGAGATAGTGTAGTAAAGGATTGCATATAGAAATAACTGTTGTTTTTACTCTCTTAAATTTGTTCTGTTATTATGAATGGTCAAACAGTCCCCATTCAACTCGAACGCCCCTCATATATGGAACTAACTATGATGCAGCAACGATTAATATCTATGCTGATGCTATGTTCAATTTTTGTATTGTTTATATTTTATTAATTGTAAATACAAATCTAAATTTAGTCATGCATTTTTGTAAATATACGTACTATTTCTACTAAAGGTTTAAAATATTTTAACTATTTTCTATTTCTAAGGTGTCGTTACGTTATAATTTCAAGAATACATATTTTATTTTTTATTACATACATAAGCTTATATATAAAAACCAATAAAAATTAGAATGAGTTCGTCACCAAAAACTTGAATCGTCTGCACCATCTGTCTCATTAGAAACATGAATGACACCTTTACCTTAATATTCCTCTTTTAATTTACAAATCAAGATAAAAGCAGAATAGCGGGGTTTATCAGTAGATATCTTATTGACTAAATGTCTACTTTCTTTATCTATATTTAAAAGTCTGAATATAAAACGAAGTAAAAGAAAAACGCATTTTAAACATTCTCGAAATGAATATTTTAGAGTACGGTAACTTAAAATTTGCTATGCGCATTCTGTGTGAAATGGCGACCATCTCGAGGGTCTGCACTTCAAAAATAGTTCTCTTTAGAGGGCCGTAATCCAAAACGTGACTAACACGCTGATGGTCTAAAACCACAGTCCCTCGACTAAAACTCTATCTACAATATCGTTCAGTATGAAATGAAGATCATTGATTTTACATCTGCAAACCTGAATTCTAAAAATAGGTGGGTATCAAGCTATTTTCAACTGGCTATATACATAATTGAGCAGCATTCTGTTATTAAATAAACTTATCTGAATATTGATGAAAACATCTCTAAGGTATTCTAAAATATGTTTTCAACGGCATTCGAATTAATAATTATATTTAATCAATAACGGATACAATAGGGTTAAATATTTAAATGAAGAAGTTAAAAGTTGAGGACGATTAAATATAAAGATGTTTTGCTTATTATTTCCCTAAAACTTAGTAAATTACGGCGGTAGGGACTTGTGTGTGGCAGTCTGAAATGGAAATGGAGAGTAACGTACTGGGACGGGAATAAGGCTGAATTAATGAGTGGTAACATTTCCGGGTGTAAAGTTGCTGCTGTGAGAGCCAGATGTGTGCGTAAGTATTTACCCGTGCCTCTGAGTTAGATGATCCCGCAAACTTACCAGGCTTGTACTCAAAGATTTACTAGCTGAGCTTTCCTCTTAAAAAGAGAAATATGTCTTACATAAACGCGAAACCTCTTGCTCTAAAATGTACGAAAAAATAAATAATAATGACGTGAACTTATATTATTCCAACAACGTAATCATGACAAATTATTTTGTACGCTAGAACAAAAGTTTAAAGCGGTATCCCTAAGATTTTATGAGCTACTATGTTTATATGTACTTTCTGTTAGGATTGCATAATCATTAAATTAAAGATAATGAGTGAATAATCTCAACCCTTATCTCCATTTTCGACGACTCTATAATATTTTGTATGCTAATTACATTTTCATATGTAAACTTGTATATACTAGTCAGTCTAATCTTTCAAATCTTATGATATAATTAATAATTTGTAAGCGTTACAGTTTTTGTAAATCTCTACGATGACAACAAAAAAATATTAATAATTTGTGTATATTAAAATTGTTTGCTTGTAATGATAATATTTACCAATGGTTGTGGCTAAACACATTTTAACAATAACATCACAAATATTAACTAATTCTAAAATTATGTTTTTATTTGAAAAGAGTTCTGAATTTTCCATTATCGACAGGGACAAACACTAATTTCTTTTAATGGCCCCAACCCAAATTGTAGTATTCAGAAACCTTGAACACAACCTGCGAGTCATTCGTTATCTATACTAATATTACGAAACTAATTGTTGTGAGTATAAAGAAAATGATTTGAAATTAATTCAAAAATAGCGACGAACTATAATTCTCATGTTTTATGGGTACTTCAAAATTTCACGTTTAACGTTACTACTTAATATTAGTATGCATTTTATGTCAATTATTTTTAAATAGTTCAGGGTACTATTTAATCGTTATTATAAGATGATTTAAACACAATAATAATGTCAAAAAACATAGATAAAACTAACTAAAATAAGGTTTTTTGTATATCTTATTAAATATTATTACTCATTAATTCAAATTTACAAATATACCAAATCATTGTTCATTCCATTATATCTATGTGTTAAAAAAATTAAACCAATATCTACAGTAATTTTTGAACAGATTATGAAATTTTCAGTGTATCTGGCCTTCTAATTAAAATTTTAAAACAGAAGTTTTATTTTATTTTTAACGCCATAGCTTGCTTTTATGGGCAAAACACAAAATTTGAAAGGGTAGAGGGGGCACACAATTTTTTTGGTGGCCTTCTTATGCTATTTAGATATTACACCATTCACATTAGAAAAAGTAAATGTGAAGATACACTTTATTTATGAATACTTAACGTATGTCTCAAATTCAGTGGATTTATAATACGACATAATACCGAGTTTACGTTGGAATTTTAGGGATCAATTCCATTGGCATAGATTATAATTTAGATGGAATGTCTAAGCCCAAAGTAGTTCGCATGTTTGACAATCAAAACAGCTCTCACTGATCTATTTATCGTACGTTAAATAAATCTGAGTACGGTATATCATACATAAATCTATTAGAGTCTCAGGATTTTTGTCCAAACCAAGACAGACAAATTGGCGAGAACGGCCAAAGATAGAGTTGGAGTGTCTGCCAGGAAATCGGTACGTAAATATGGCACATATAAGGACACTGTTATGAAGGAATTTGGTAGAAATGGTGTAAAATATCAAAAAAGAAAAAAATTCCCAAAGTATATGGCAACTCAGTTGCGGAATACATATCGGGGTGGTTTTCTTCAACCTCCGATTGTGCAAGTAAACAGTTAATCCCACTATAGCCACTGCCACCACCAACGTAATTACGGCATCGTGAGTCTAGTTTTAGGCATGTAAATATGGCTGCTACGATTGACTCTTCCTCCAAGTGCGAGTAGACAAGCAGAAGGGAGTACAGCTGAAATTCATTGCAGGATTAGCTGGGTGAAAACTTTATGAGTGATGGTGCTGGGCGTGAATGGTGTAGGAAATTTAAACAAGGCTGAAGCGATGTTCACAATGAAAGGAGACAAGGATGTAAATCTGTCGCAACAGAACACTTCCATCTCTTCTCTGAATTGAAAAAGTGAGACTAATGATGATCTTCAAAACAATGTTAAGGCCCACTCACTGGTGCCAGCATTCTTTGAAGAGGGGACTGCAAGGCTTGTCCGTACATATGATAAGCGCCTCAATATTCAGATGAATTGCGCCTTAATGAGAAGCACGGATTCCTTATTTAATTTAATTTCTTAATTTTGTTATTTATAAGACTGTTAGTTACTTTAGTGCATAAAAATTTTATAAGATGATGTATGCCAAAACTTCGAGATAGTTAGATTATATTTAATCCGAAAAAATATTTCAATATTTCATCGCTGCAGTGATGACCATAAAACAAGTAATCGCATAGTAATATTAAAAATTACTTTCCCAGCGTTTTTTACAGCAAACCTGTTAATTAAATTTTCAAAATCAAACTTATGGTTTGTTTCATTTTCAATAGTAAGTATTGAAAGTCTTGCGATAGATAATTTTTGATCACTTTCAATTTACTAAGCGTTTTTCGCAACTTGGGATAATATTTCTTACAGTCTACGTGCGATCTATAAGTAAGGGAAGGAATCTTGCAGGCCATGTTTCAAAATTTCTTGCAAAATACATAGGACATTATATTCTTGGAACTCCCAAAAATAGGAGTAACTTATTCTTGAAAAATAACAAGTTCATGTAAAGAATTTCTTACATTTAATCCTTTCTCCTACATTAAAATAAATAAGCACCGTATTATTTCAGAGCGTTGTTAATCATATTTATCATTTCCCAGTCATTCGAAAAAGCATAATCTGCATTCAAAGTATTCGGATATTTAGTTCTGAATGTTTGAAATGCCGTTCTGTTGTCAATAATTTAACATCTCATAAAATATTTTGAGGAGGTTTGTTTAATAATGCCGGAACATCCATTTACTTTGCCAATCGTCTGGTTTGATTACTTCCGTGAAGCCTTTGGTTTGTACAGTTTTTTAAGTTTCCAGATATGTGCAGAACTAACAAAAAATATAAATATTTTTTCGACACTTCCTAATCAGCTAACTACTTCCGAAGAAATTGAAGCAGTAAGAACTGCAACAAGATTGAGAACTAGGCAAAGTACAAACTTGGCTAATGTATTTTGTTTCATAGTTCTTGCTTACATCCATTTATGAATTCGCGACGTATTTGGTTTGTTGTCGTTAGATTGACCACGTCAATATTTAACCTTCAGACTAGCACAAGCTAATTTTTCTAAAATTTGGCCCGTAATTGTTTCTCCTGGTTTCACCGCAACACCTATCAGTAGATAAAACTTTTCCTAATTTTGACTCATTTGTTCCGTATAAGAAATTTCGAGTGTACAGTCAAACATAATGGTGACATATTTAGCTTCCTTGTTACCCTTTAAAACCTCATTTTAAATTGTGTTTGCTAATAATTAAATCATTTTACTTGGAATAGTTTTGAATAAACACTATACCTGTTCTTTTTTGAAATCACTTAACAAGTATTTTAAAGTTGAATTGTGTTTATAAGAAAAACAATTAATTTGTTTCGTCGTAGAATAACCCATCAGATTATTAATATGTTCTTCGCCTCGACGAAAAGAAAGGCAATTTGTTGCCAAATACATATTGCATCAGTACGGATACGTAAAATTTTTCTCCAATTTCCTTTTTCAGTTTGAATTTTGTTTTTTTTTAGTTCTTGGTCGATTCCTTTACAAGTTTTCATCATTTTCACATTTGTTCTCCAATTAATATTCGCTTCTTTATGCTTTTAAGAATTTTCATGGTTTTTCAATTAGTAAATCCGGTGCTTTACAAAGTTTAATAACCAGAAATTGAGGACAGTTTGTCAATTCAAATCACAAGATATTCTAGTCACCTTATTGCTGAAGTTATTTATAGAAACGCGTAGGCCTCGATTATAATTTTATTGAGATATTTAAAAAGTGAATCCTATTACAGATTCACTTTCTGCAATACAAGAGATAGTTATATTGATTTGTGCTAGATATTGGATAAAGATAAAAATAGTTAGTCGCGATAGGATTGGTTCGCTGTGTAACAAACGGTTAGTCACAATAGTTCAAGGGAACTGATGTCTACATTTTAATTAACATTTTAAATTTTATGAAGTGATGATGTAGATTTTTAAGGTCGATTCAATGTGTAGTGTACGTTTAGAAATGTTAAATTGTTAATCAGTTTCATATTTTGGGGAAAAAATGGATACTCATGACATTAAAAAATCGCGGTAATCGAAGATTTGATTCTTTTGATTAAGCATAATGGAAATTCAAGGATAGACATTTTCGCTGGTAGGGAAACCAGCTCTAAACTTTTGAGAAAATTGCAGGTACACTTTTTAATTGTAAACTAACAGCTAGACGATATATTTCAGTAACTTTTACTACATCATATAGAGTTATTACATTCCAATGACGCGAAATTTTATATGTATATTGTAACTTTGTGCTATATTGCAAATAAATGAATAACTGTTAGTAGTTTGACGATTTTGAAAGTATAAAGTGAATTCAGTACAACTGAGGTTTAATTAGATGATGTTGCATTTATAATATAGTTTACGGATTTTTTTTAAATTGAAATCGCATTGATGTAGTTCGAAGTTCGCGAATTGCCGCGCTAGAAACATTTTATTAACAATCATCGGTCATAAAATAATACTACATCGCTTTTTTGCAAAGTTGTGATGATTAAAAACAATTTTAATTAAGTTTTAAGGCAACCTTAGGCAATTTTGGTTATCAGTTTTATGCAGTGGTGCATTTTTAGATGAATTAGGTGAAATGTCTCTTCAGTTAATGTTTCTGTTACAAACAATTTTTTTTTCAATATTTATTTATAAGTTTATTTTTTTTTCTTTTCATTCATTTAATATGTAAGAAACCGACAACTCATTAAGTGATTTTTAGGATAGGTAACTTTTATATTACCCTTGTACATCTTCACTAATTTTTTTAACCATGAGTCGCCACTGTTTTTATGTAAAATTAATTGTGTGAAAGCCCCTCAAGCTCTTGTATTGTTTTAATTGTTCTATTAGATAATTTGCCTAAAACTAGATGTTGCAACCAATTGGAACTTATTTAGATTATATTACGTTTAATCTTGTCAGCAATACTAGTTTCTGTTAATATGATTTAAAAATTCATTGTTATTTTGTATATATGATTTTTTTGAATTATGAAATCTTTTATTTGACAATAATTTTTAAGTATTCAATTCTTAGGTTGAGTAAGTACAGAATATTTCTGTAATGCTTAAGTAAGTGTATACCCAAGCATATTGTAACGAATCACAATGTATAACTAGATATTTATAAAATTAAGTATATACACGTTGATGAAAAGAAAAGGGATGATAGATACTTATTAAAATATATTGTAAAAGCAGTGAACTTTCACTGTTTTTGTTGCGCCCTTTTGTTATCAGAGTACAACATTTAGGCAAATTAAATCAAAAAGCGGCGTTCTATCTACTTTTAATATTTTTCTATAATATTTTAGCCGCGTTTTGGTATTTAATATCTACCCAAGTCTACACGCTGAACCTGCCGGAATTAATGATCGCATTAAAAATGAAAAGAGAAACAGAAAGAGAGAAAGGATGAGCAAAAACGTTACGGCGAAGGAGAGAAAGCGAGAGAGAAAGAGAGAGAGAGAGAGAGACGTCATATAGGTAGACTGCCAAATTTTGAGAATTGTTTTAAGATGCGTACACATAGTACAGGTACGAGACAAGGCGAAGCCGAAAGGGTTCCTCGTTTGTTATGAAATCTGTTGACGAACATAGTTGGACGAAGCAGCGATCCGTCCGTTCAGATTGTATGGCCAGAGCAGTTGCTGACAGAATGGTAGGCGATGACGATGTAATAGTGGCTAGTGCAGTATTCATAGTAATAGTTAGTTTATAAAAACAGAAAAGTAAAAGAAGGTGGTGGATAACTAAAATATATGGAAACATATCAAAGAGGATCGAATTTACAAGACGTTGCAATATTTTTTCAATATATGCAGCTGACTGCACGAATGATATCAAAAGTATTCAAGGTACTCATCGATATTTTGATGAAATATCTAAAGTTGTGTACTCATAAAACTTTATTTTCAACTTACCACTATACATTAGATTGGTAAGGTGAGACACTGTCATGCGCATCATAATCATTACGTCTTTAATGTGAGCTAAGTTTGGTATATTCCCGTTGAGGGATGTTATCCCATTTGGAGTGTGACGAGTGCTCCATATTGTAGAGCGGCTGACGTGATGATGCAGCACACAGTGAAGCCGGCGATGATGATACGGTTGCGAGCATTTATGATGGAATTGGCATTTGTAGAGTGCCCGTTTTAGCTTAAAACACCAGATTATGGATCTGGTGCTGTAGCACTGCTCATCATTGCTTTCCAAGTTTGCGCATTTCTTCTGCATGAAATCGCCAAACATTACGTATTCAACCGTTCCCTTTCAAGTATGGTCTACGTTTCCAGATGTTTTACGTTTCCTGTATACGGGGATATCAGTTGCGTTGTCTTTTAGGGGATGTCTTTGTTGGCGGTACAAACGCGTTATGTGTAGATGTATTTGGGTGACTACTACCATCAGAGCCTTGTGGTGAAGCGTTCTGATTGTGTTCGTCGATACGTTCGACGCGGTTGTGCAATGTTGAGCAGTGTCTTCACTTCCCGATATAGAGTGATTCCATAACAAGTAAAATAAATTGTTTTAGGTACCATCGACGTCAAGCGCGCGAATGCGAATATTAAACACTTTTAATGAAATGTGAATTTTCCACATTGTGTTGTGGCATTTGACGGAAAGTATGTGATATTATAGTCTCCCATAAATAGCGGTAGTGCATATTACAACTACACATCGAGTTTTAGTGCCGTGTCAAGGAAGTGTTTCGGATGGTGGCGTATTTAAAAATTTTAAGCTCTATAAGGTCTCGGAAATAGGATAAATGGTTCTAAAGAACGCATTTTTAATTATCGGTTAAGCAGCGCTCGCCGCGTTGTTGAAAATGTGTTTGAAATTATTTTCTCTATTTCCGCGTTTACGAAAGCCTATGCTTTTAGAACTGGAAACGCAGAGCTTATAGTCATGGCGATAATTTGTTTACACACTTTTTTGCGTAAAAGTCAGTTATCCAGATGGGAAGTTCGCCAAGGAGCAGCACGGACAACTTATTTCAGATACGTGGAGGGCTGACAACACAAATAATGAGATTTCATTAACTCCAGTACAAAAAATTCCGCGTAAGTCATTAGGTTCTGCCAATAACGTTAGAGTTGGATTGACTGAATATTTCTCTTCAAATAGTTCTGCTTCTTCACAAAATAATTATTCTTAGGTGTGTTTTTAGGTATTAAATAAAGGAATCTCAGACAACTTGCGGTGTTATTGTAATTAACTTATACTCACAAATAGTATTGATCTTCTGGGTTATCGAGAAATTTGATACTTTCCCAAGCGAACCACTTTCAGATGTAGATGTCCTTCCGATTTAGCGAAATTAAATTACTCTTATTTTTGCCGTTGGGATGCATTACTACTACTGAACAGTAAACTAAACATGATCAGGTAATCAAATACGATTCAGCAATTAGCAGAAAGAAATTGGTCATTTTAAAATTGTACTGTGTTAATGCCGCAATATATTTGACAGTGTTTTAAACATTGATTATTGGAACGTATGCCTTTGTATGTGGCCACGCTTTTGCTCGTTCGATTTTGCACTCCGACGTGATCCTTGGGGACTACCAAGATTTTCATTAACACTTCCACATCCTCATCAAATCTGTCACTTATTTTGCGCCAAATGTCCTCTTGTTTTGTGATATTATAATACAATTTGTGATTTTTCTCTACAAAACGGGATACTTTTTTATGTATTAGTAAACGCTAATATTTTTTCATTCTTCCAATTCAGCTTTCAAAGCAATTCACGGAACATCGAATAGCAACGAGACAGATTGTACCAACTTCCGTCCACATTGACCGTATTTTCTTTTGCTATAACGACTTGTGTCGGATAGCATTTGAACGGCCTCGGAGCGCACGTCGAATAGACCGAGGCAGTATGCCTCACTTCGGATACACGTTTGGATTCGTATGTTCTCTCTACCTCGTATCGCTCCTACTTAGATGTATGTGTACGCGGCTTTAGTCACATTGGCATACGAGGCCAATTTAGTTTCATTCGAGATCTGTGATGAAAACGAAAGCATTAACGAAATGCGATGATGTCACGCCTTTTCCTTTTCAAACATTTTGAATTAAATATAAAATACAAATAAAATTGTAATGAACGAATTGATTTTTAAAAATCAAAAGGAATAATAATGACATATTTAAAGAACACAACAGCTGTTTCAGTATGCTTTCAGTCAAGTTACAAATTTAAGCAAGTTCTATTTTATTGGTCTACATGTAGGATCAATAAATCGAGCTTACGCTTAATTTCTAAACACGTAGAAATATAATTGTTTATCCTTAATTTCGCGGTTAATTATATTTATCTCTTTCAATAATTTAAAAATAAAATCAAGTTAGTATTTTTTGACCTTTCTAATAGGTTGCTACAATTCTTTTGGCACAAGTTTAACAAAAATTATTTTGTATTCGAGAGGTAAACTTCTTACTACAAAACTACCTGGTTGAAGGGAAAACATAATCAATTATGTAACTATTTCGATGCATGTTTGTAATAACAACATCCTGAGAGTATAAAGAAGGAACAAGCAATCAATAACGATATACACAAGCTGGACTATTGTTTAATTACTTAAAGCGTCAACCATTTAAATAGCGATTTAAAGAATTATTCTGGTAAGTTTTTGTTTTAATGAGTTAATGAATTAACATCACATTACTAGTGAAATGTCTGTAGTATTAAAATTAAAAATTAAATTGAATTAAATTAATTAAACACATTCTATTAATAATTAAGTTTCATTATCCCTATTATTAAATGTCTTTAATAATTCGGGGACCTTAACGAAAAGAATTTTAAACGTGATTAATTTATTTGCAGGCATAGCAAATTTTTACGTTTCTTTGACAAATTCGTAATTTCATTAAAATTAGAAAATGTTGGCTAATAAAAATAAAAGATGTTCAAAATATGTTCTGAATACTCTGGATTGTTGATTATTATAAAATTAATTATAGTTCGTGTATTAAAAAATTGTGAATGTCTATGATGTAGGAGAAAAGGACAAAAACATAAACAGGCATGAACCCAACAACAAAAAACACGCCTATATAGCGAACGCATCCATCAACTACGTCGACACTTGTGACACTTTTGCACTTTTTGAATACGTTAAGTATACAGAATTGTCTTCAATTTATTTTGCTGCTTTGGTTCAAGTTATTTTGAAACGCTTACTAAACAAAAGGAAATCAATTCGATTTTATTTAAATTACTTGAAATAAGTAAATTTAGAATATTTACTTAAATTCTTAAAAGAAAATTCATTAGTCTATATATAATAAATGTCGCTATTAACGCTATACCTTTCCATTATGAATTTTCAAAAAACCCGCTGTGCGCGGAGGCGACGACAATATGAATTCATCGTGTGCCACAACGATACTCGTTATAATACGTGTAGGCAGTTACAAACTGTTCGCATAAGAAAATCAAGTGAGATAACTACATCGGTCGTTCCTTTTCTTCGTAGCCTTCAAAATACTACTTGATGATTGAGTTTTGAATCTGCCTCCTCTTGCTTCTATTTTTAGCAAAATGAATTTTAGGGTATATCATTGCTAATTCTAAATCTAAAGGATATGCATGTTTAGGGGAACACAAACGTTATGTTACTGTGTACCTGTACCTAGTGTTTTTGTAGTATTTCTTGATTATTCAGGTTTTTGTTTGCACCGATATTTACCAGTTTTAAGCAAATCAGGTTTGAAAACTCTCCGACAATAAATCTTGCTCGTAGCTGGAAAGTTAGAGCTCTACGTCTTTTCGAAGTCCAAAGCTGCATTACGTTAATAATGCCAATTTAAGTTAGACTTCTCTACTATACAGTATGGCAACAAGTTGCATTTGCTTAATTAAAAATTCATTCACTTTTTTAAACAATGTTTCCATTTGAAGCGAACCTTTTTTATACTAAACACGTATATAGACAGTTTATAAATTTCTTGATTATGATAGTTTAGGTATTTAGGTAAGCTTTTGCAACTAATGAAGTGAATTTAACTTTTAAAATGTACTACGATAAAATACTTTGTTAAGTTAATTCGTATGCGTTTGATCTGTACAATTATTTGTTGCGGCTGTACTTGACTATTTGAATACAATACCGTTAGTAAAATATTGTTAACTATACAGGGAATTTAATCTTGAATGTACAAGGGTCTCTGTTTTAATTTCGAGAAAGAAGAAAACGAACAAACTTAGAATTAAAAAAATTGTGGTACTGCTTTCCAAAATATTCCCTTTGCACTCTATACTATACATTTTTTCATGTCAGTAAATTAATTATCATAATATTCTTTCCACTCAGAAGTCGTCAAACCAAAAATTTCATTCTTGAACACTTTAGCTTCGCGCCTGGTGTTGAAAATCGTTGACCACGCACACGACGTTTGAGTTGTGGAAACGTAAAAAAGTCATTAGAACTTAAATCGAGACTATAAAAAGGATTAGCTATTAATTCCACTTTCTGGCTGGCCAAATAGTTAACAGTTTGTCGTACTGTCGTGATGCAGACGATTCGTCGTTTTTTTCGCATTTCACACAAAGTATGTGGTTAATAGATAGTTGTTTACCACTCACCATTTATAGATTAAGGGTCTTCTAAAGGTGTAGTAGCCACATGAACAGTTTTTGATACAAAACAGGTGATCATTTGCTTGGAAACACTGCGAGCATGATTAACTTTAGTTGGATTTATTTCATTTTGAAACACCCAAACAGTCGATTGTTGTTTTGCTTCAGGTTCATAGGCATATATCCAACTTTCGTCACCACTGACAATGTCATATACCTACAAAATTTGATGTAACTGAGTTGAACCGCTTAATTGTTTCTCAGCACTATTTAACCGGGCTGCTTTTGAGCCTCAGTTAAATTATGGGGAATTTATCGCGAATATAATTATTTTACATCTAAGTATTCATGTAAAATTTGATATATTTGTTTTACGTCGATGCCTAAGGATGACTGAATTTCTCTGTAAGTTACATAACGATTTGCATTTATCATTTTTCGTACAACATTAATGTTGTCTGCTATTCTTGATGACGCTAGTCGACCTTCATGAACTTCACCACTAAGGTTACTATGACTGAATTTACATTCTTGATACCACCGAAACACAGTTGTTATTAATGGTGCCTCATCACTAAAAGCAATTTTTAGATCAGCGATACACTCCTTTTCACGTTTTGTTTATTTTAAAATTATTTTGGAATAGCACGACTCTATTTATACCCTTTCTGTCACAGTTGTTTGACAGTAAAGATACCAAGCTTTACAAATTTTGGATGTTAATTGTCCTGCGAACTACAGTGCTGGATCATCCTGAAATTTAAGCAGCATCCCTTGAATTTAGACACCCAGTAATCTTTAGTTTGACTCTGACGCTATATACTGTAACCTGTAAATTATTTTATCTACTATTTATTATTGGTCGTTAACGCTAAGTACCAGTAAATAAATGTTGAGTAATTTAACATAGTAATACAAGCCGCTTTACTTACAGACGTAAGTTCTCGGAAATTACGGAAACGTACTTAGACTTAATTTAACTTAACTGTTATCAGAAGTAGCATAGTATCAAGTGTCACCTCAGTTTTCAATTTTTCTGCGGCGGGAACGCTTTGCATTAGTAATCGCTAAAATATTTAATAACATAAAATTAAGTGGCATTCAAGGTATTCATTTTATTTCGACTACTTATTTGACGTTTTTCTTTATAGGTAACTTGGGTCCCGAATATATCAATGCCATCACTGTCGCACCATAGCATAGCACGGGAGGGTGTGCGGGGGAGTGGGTATGGGAATGCCCGCGCGTGCGCGCATGCGCGTGTGTGTGTGTGTGTGGGTGGGCGAGTGGACGGGCTGGCGAATGGGCAGTCGGGCGGCCGGACGGGTGCCTGGGCACGTGTGCGTTGTACGTTAATATCTAAAACTACATATTAATTAAAGCCTGGGGTAAGGTTCGACTCTATAATAATTTTCATATATATTTAAGAGTCTCAATGAGTGGCAAATTCAAACAAACCTATTCAAAGACATTTATACATCGCAAGGGCCCATTTAAAAACCCGTTTTCCACATGTTTGTTAGTCGAAGGTGGGAAAATCGAAAGTACTTACATTAAAACTATTTTATATATTGGGAACACTTGAAGGGCGTTTTACATTATACATACATACATACATATATATATATATATATATATATATATATATATATATATA
>JAHWXV010410029.1:0-16697 GCA_024586415.1 Phrixothrix hirtus | reverse complement strand
AGAAATCAATATTCCTTATTTACAGCAATTGCTTTTTCCTGTTGAAAATTTATAAACATTAAATATTATCCAATTCATATAACACAATTTAATATTTCAAGAATTAATAATTACATAAATAAAAACTAAAGGCGTATTGAACAATAATTTCTTGTATACATGTAATAATAATTATTATTTCTAAATAGCCAGGCAGCCTTTTAATTTTTTAAAGGTATCGTTACTCAGGAAAACACTCAAATAGATTCTGGCTTCTTTTGATATAATTTTTAAAAGTTTCGCTTATTTAAATGAGCCAACCTTGAATTTTAAATTATTTTGCCTTGAAATGTGCTTGATTTTTTTTTGTTAGGATACCCTGGTACATTATTCTGCTATTTAATTTAATTCCATTTTAATGGTTAGGTAATATGTTTTCGTGTACGTATGTTTCTATTAGTGTCCAAACTTCATTCTAGTCAGAACATATTTATAGTGTGCTGTTTTGTTCCTCCACAGAGGACCGCTGCTTTTATTTCTTCCAGACCAACTATTTTCCTTTCTTAATGTTAATTTATGTTACTTTTATTTTCGTTTATGTTACATAATTTTTGCACGACCAGTTTTTGCATATTATTTTTTACAATCAACATATCACCTTGGAAATGAGCCCCATGAGCCCGTTTGTTTAATTCTATTTATATTTTATTTACATAGCTTTTGGTTTATGATAAACCCTCATGTGCCTTTTAAGTGTTTACAAATTTAACACTTCTTTGTTTTTTAATCTTCTTTACATACATACTTACTATACATACAGGTTTTTCCTTAATCCTTAATATTTTTATTTATTGGTTATTTTAACTTAGGTTTTATCCGAAATCGATTTTTATTTGATCCATTATTTTTATTTATGACTTTTTGTATATTTTTGTAGATTTGTGACCATTGTTAGAAGCATTTTGAACATGTTTGTGCTAATTTCACTGTCCAATAGTGTCTGCTAATGAGAAACATTATACATATGAGTTTATATCCAAAAATTCGGTCCCAGAAAAATTGTCTGATAATGAGAGATGTTCGCTAAGAGATTTTACTATAGTAGCAAATTGAAATACTTTATATCTATCGGCAATTTAAGAAAAGACATGAATTAACTCATTGAAATTAATGAAATTACAATTGATCACTGCAACACAAGGAAGTTCCATGCCAAATGCTGTAACCGGAATAACCGCTGCGAAGTTGCTTATATAAAATCAAATTATGAAGATGGACGTATTTCAATTAAAATAGACTAAATGTTAATTGGGTCCTCTATAAAATCTAATAGTTCTATAAAAATATAACCACAAATCTTCAGTTCGAAGGGTCAGAGCAGCCAGATTTCTTTTGAAAGGAAAAAGGTGGCTTTTATCATGAAAATGAGAGTTGAGCTTTTTTTTGATGAATTAAATAATTTAATTAGATTTTGACGGATTGAATTTGTCATTTGGCTAGTCAATTTGTTTGGCATTTGTGGTGATATTTGGAGACTTGGATGATACCTTCCGTAAAGTACATGTGGCCTTCATAATGTTGATGTTTTTAAGTTCGAATGAATAACATGAGTAATTTATTTTGGCAACCTACTGAAGGTGGAAAATGGATTTGCACAGCATGTGTGTGTATTTTGGGTCTCAATTAACCAACAATTGAGATTGAAGATTCCCCCTGTAGACTTGACAGAAGTCATTTGACATCCCCGGTGTAGTCTGGGAATTTAGAGAGCATATTTATTCTCCAGTAACATGCACAATCCCTTCTCATGTGTTGTGATAACAGGTATTCTTAGAGTGTGGGAAACGTGATAATTGTCTCTTACATTATTGTAAGGCATGTGTTGAAGCCTGCAGCATTTACAGATCTTCCCAGGGATGTATGTTACTTCTCAGTGAGAAATAGTTTCTTCCCCTAGCTATAGACATTTAGTTTTTATTATTAACAACCATGGTTCATTGTAAGAGATATTTATGTGTTGTAGTTACAGCAGTAAAATTTACTCAAAGAAGGATGATGGTACCGATGCTATACACGCTCAAGTGTTTGACCCTTTGGGCCGTTTAATTTTGATTAATTGGTGACATCTGTGTAGCCTAATTTATTCAATGTACTATTTTGATTTATTATCATACAGGAATAATGCTTTGAATAATAGTTGTGATATTCTATTTTATTTTGATTTGAGTTGATTATATGGCTAACTGCCCCTCATTTGATTGTTTTATTTTGACTAGATCTAGCTGTAAGACCCTTACCTGTAAAGCTTATAGACTTGGGAATAGGTCCGAGTAGAACCTCACATCAAAGGACATAGAGCGGAGTTTGTTCCTGCAAGTGGATTACCCATTACTTTACAGGTAGACAAATGCGAGTGATCAGTTGTCTCACTGGTCGTTGCCTTTTAGGCATACCCCTTACTGCAGGCAGCAAGAGTGGTGCCCAACCTATTTGTTTACCGTGAATCTCTTCGAAAGGGAACGGAACTATTAGTAGTGATTCCTGTTGGTAGTTGTGACCCCCTCCTCACCGCAGTAGCTTAGTCGGCGCTCACTGTAAACATTGCTTCTGTCGGCTAGAATATGGTCTGTTTATAAAGGTAAATTGGACTATGACATGTTATAATATTAAAATAACTTATAATTTTAAATTTATTTAACACACCTTGAGAAAATAGATAAATTCTCTTTAGAAAAAATAAAAATAGAATCGTTATTGTATGGAATTTAAAACATCTTAAATACATGTTTAGATGAAAATAAAACATGCATGTTAAAATTATAAGCAATTCAATTCGTGATTAACTTGATTATATACAGGCTATGCCAAAATATATGGCATGATAATTTAAGTTGAAAAAATGCTTTTTTGTGTCACCAGTTGCATTTAATTCAGTGTTGCTCATATTTTTAGTGTCTTTATACTGCAGTTCAGCATTTGTATACTTTAATTCATGATGATAAGGTCTTAGATACAAAAACAAATGAACATAACCTTACTTTCTAATAGGCATTTTAATTTACTAAAAACACCTGGAACTTGCAAATTTTTGTTGTTAATTATAATTACTAATTTTGTAGTTGTAAATGCAGTATATAAAAAATTGTGACAAGCAATTTTATAGTAGCAAATATACATAATAATATATTTAATATAAATTAATTGAAAAAAATCTAGTTAAGGTTCAAAAAACTTGTCAAGATTACTTAACCTCAATTACTAACAAGTCACTGAATACATAAAAATTTGTTTTTCACTACCTTTGTCTATTTTCTTTAAACGTTTAGTAAAAATAAGAACAGAAATTAATTACTTATTTAACTACAATTTATTTAAAACTACAGTTTTACAGAGATTACAAAATTGGCAGGAGTGGTCTTTAAAAGTGAATCGTAGATATTGTAACTGTTTTTGAATATCATCAGTTTATAAAAATTATCCAGAGAAACTAGTAAGAGGCTAATACTAATAATTTTTAAAATTTAATAACATTTCTTTATAACCAAATTGAATATAAAGCAATGTTTTGTAGTTTGGCAATTTCAACTTTTTTGTTAATTGTAGTCATTATTTCTCTTATATGGTAAAATACGTAGGTTGGAAACACCAAATACTAATATTTTCATAGAATGTCATGTTGTTTCTAGCAGTTGTAAATAAATGTTAATAACATTCAAACCAATGCCTTTAGCTAAGTATATTAGAATGCTAAATTTTATAAGATTTATAATCCATTAGTCTTCTTCTGTAAATGTGATGAATTGATTTTTAAAGCATACTACAACAAAAATTTAAAACAAAAAATAAAATCGCTGAAGTAACAATTGATGAAGGAAAACAAAAGTCAATGCAGAATTGTGCAGTAAAGAAGAAAAGAATAGGAAAGATCAATAGTTATGGAAAGGGCATGCTGAGGCCGCAAGTCAATTCCACAAGAAACAAACTAAAACCGAGATGTATTATATGAACTATGATTGTTTTAGAAATACAAGAGTTGAAAATCAATAGATTATGTTTTTTTTAATAAGCATTTTTTGTTAAACGTTTCTGAATAATCCCTTAAGCAGAGGAAGGCTTAGAGGAGCCTTTGTGTTCCATTGCTGCTGATCCTATTATCATCATCTGTAAAAGCGGAAAAAATTATCATAACAAACATTAAAAGTTTATTTTATACCCAATGGAACTAAATTAATGAACATCAATTTGAAAAAAATTCTTGTCATTTTCTGTGAGGTTTATGGAAGCATGGAGCATTCTAGATGCAATTGCTTGTTATTGAGATGAAGAACTTTGATTTTATTTTGTAGGGAAGGAAATGCAATTCTTTAGTCAACATTTACCATAAAATTGCCAATTGAGCAGCATGTCCTCTAGTTGATGCTCAGAATTGAGTTATTGCATTTTTCTATACAGGTTTAAAGCTTTTAATTGATTGATGACTAGAACATTTTCCAGTGTGTCTAGCACCCCAGCAGTTCTCCATTTTTTAAAATTTCTCACTGTTCTATAAATACCAAAATCAGGGCACCGAAAACTTTCTACTTATAAAAATTAATGCTATTTATTTTAAGACAACTGCATGCTTTTCTATGTATCAAGTAATAAGCTTGTGTACAAAATATGGTAACCAGCTTATTTGACACTTAAATTGTTACAAGTGACTGTTTAATTGGCCGAAGTTGAAGAACCTGGTTAACATCATTATCGCAGTACCACTTTAACATCGGGGTCTGGCCAGAACAGTGATAAAATGTTGATTTAAAAAAACGCAAATAATGTTAAAAGGCATTCTTTTATATAAATTTCAGAATGTTTTCCTCTTCAAACTGCAAGAATGAATGGCCTGCCACATTATGAATTTTTTTCAAAACTCAGATTTCTTTCTCTTCCATTCTGTAGCATTTAGATACCTAAGGGAAGTGTAAAAATCCCAACCAGCATGCTAGGTGCATGTTACGTGTTAAACAGGATATCATGTTGTTTTAATATCAAATTACTGAAGTTGTATTTGTTTATTTGATGTCGGTCTATTTTAAAATCATTCTGTATAATAATTGATGAAGAAGTAGTCCGTTTCCATGCTTGTACTTTTTGTTTATTTGTATTGCACAAGCTATGTAAATATGGTATAAAAATTGTAATAGTTGCTAACATCAAAACAAAATATTTAGAGAAAAAAGTTTCCCCAAAACGAATTATTAGTAAATTACTTTGTTAACAAATCTGAGCCAATTTATCGTACCAATAGAAATTTGATGATGAATAATTGGTTTTCATCAGTGTTAGAACTTGGTAAACACCTGTATAATTTGAAAATGTTTGACCATGCATGGAAATAAATGTCAAATTGTGAAAGGTTCAGAATTTTAATATTTGCAGAATTGGGACCTCCATATTCTACTTTGATGGTGATGAAGTTTTAGATTTTATAAATTAAAAACAATAAAATTGCCAAACATTTGATGAGAACTCATAAATAACCTTCTATCAACCAATCTAGTGGAAAACCAGAACTCATGCAGTTATGTAGTTTGACAATGATACCATCAACTGAATAAGTTCTATTATGTTGACAAGTAGAAAACTTAAAGATGGCCTCTTTCTATTTTTCAACATCGTTTATGTTATGATTATTAATGTCCATGTTAAATATGTGTACACAAATTAAAAATATTGAAGAGTCTAGGCATTATTTCTTATTACAAATGGCAGAAGAATATTGATGCAAACACATTTAAAAGAAAGATTCAATGCTATCACATCAAGTTGGACAATTTATAGCAGAAATTTTACAAATTGAACTGTCGGTTAACATATGGAATAATCAAGTTCCTACCACACAAATAGTTTGTGCTCTATCTGTCAAAGTCCAGCAAAATAACAAATTTCTGCATTAGTTGTAAAACAACATGTTGTGCTCATAATACAGTGTGTTTAAATTGAACTGAATAATTTTTTACCTTTTTCTTGTGTAAAATAGTTATTTGTATTACTAGTACTAAAAATGATTTCTTGTCTCATCTATGGTTCAGCCTGCTACAAACAAGTACTTGCAAAAGCATTTTGATTATTTAATTTTTGTGCAGATATGAACTATTACAATATTTGGTACTCATTTAAAAATGCTATCATTTGTTAACATAGTAACCAATGAATTTATTAACAGCCAATGTTATGTTCACGTTTTCTGGCTTAGATCAGAAAATGATTATTTTCTTGCTACCAATGTTGACCAGAAAATTAATGTTGCTGGATGGAGGCACAAAAAAATATACATTTGTGTAACCCAAGTATCTACCTTCAAATAAAAATAATATTTTTCTAAAAGATTGCATGTTTTCTTTTGATCATAATTTTTATGAAGATTAATGTAAGTCAGACACAGGATAATTTAGGGTTAAACTAAATTTTTTTATTTAGAAAAATGATGCTTATGACATGACGTTCATGGTAATATTGCAAATTAAAGTCATATTATTTGTCTAACAAACCATGTGCTTATTTTTCTGAAAAAATATGTTAATTGGTTTTCACTAAGGCACTAAAGAAAAAATCAAAATTTAGTAAAAAATACGTCTTTTCGGCTCAGGATAGCAGTGCCCAAGGTAGATCTTAAGCCTCTCATTTAGGCAGGAGTCAATATTAGGTTAGCTTTGAAAGATATGGCTTCTAGGTTAGTACTATTCAATTATCCTAGAAACAGGTAATTAAATGTATTTTGTCCGTTTTATCTTGTTCTACAAATGGTTATATGGCTAGAATTTACATTACTCGATTTTTTAGAAAGATATTTTTTGTTACATTTAATTGCATTTGTGTACATTTCTAAAATGAATTAATATCATACAATCTTACATTTAGGTTATCCAACCTATAAAGAAAAAGTTAAGAAACGTCCAGGGGGTCGTGCGGAAGTAATTTACAACTATGTACAACGTCCATTTATTCATATGTCGTGGGAAAAGGAAGAAGCCAAAAGTCGTCATGTAGATTTTCAATGTGTAAAATCGAAGAGTGTAACTAATCTTGCCGAAGCAACTGCTGATCCTGCTTTAGAATTAGATGCTAGAGGTAATCCAATTGCAGCCCCAATGGGTGATCTTCCATCACTGCTTCCTCTTGCTATCGATATACCAGCATTAAGAGCAGAACATATTGAAAATGTTGATAATATTGAAAATGAAGAAGGTGCCGTTGGTGGTCATATGGAATTAGATATGGGAAATGTACATAATGAGGAAACTAATTAGAAAGGTGCAAGTAAAATAAGTAATAGTTTTTCTTGTCTGTGTAGCATTTTCTACCTTTATATTTTATATAATTTATTATTCATACTTCTTAAGATAGGCTCTTTTAGCTTATTTAATGTGAATGTATTATATCAAATTTTATCATTAATTGGCACAATAAATAATAAGCACATTGTAACGTATCATACACTATAACATTTTGTACTCGGCATTTAATTAAAGATGGAATTCATGAAAATGGGTTAAATTTTTAATCAAGTTATAAAATTTTGTTCGATATTATAAAGTTTAAGTAAGTAGACCTATTTTCATGAATATCATTGTAAGTGCATAATATTATTTTAACCACAGATTAATGTTCTATTGTTTCAAAAACAAATTATAGTGATTAAAAATTTTCTTATTGCCCAATAATCCAAAAGCCGACTGCATTGAGTCCTTAATGATAAAAACACCCTTATAATTTTAGATAAAATTGAAAGTTTGTTTGTCAAATGATAAGAACTGAAGATTGGTTTAGGTACAACTGCGGCAAAAAAATATTTGTAATTAAGCTAATTAAAGCATGTTCTGAGCTATTTTGTTCTGTCAGAGAATGTCCCAAAAAAATTTATAGGGATTATCTACTTTCAAGAAAACTTGGTCGGCTTAAACTTATTGGTGGCAAAACTCCCAGTGACTACCTCAAAGGAATGATTATTCAATATATTACTACCATCATTGATCATCCTCTCGACAGTTTAAAACGTTTTTTATTGTTTGATTCTATTATTAGGTGCAGCTGTTGTTGCTTTATAAGTGAAGAAATATTTCAACAAAAATTAGGTCAGTCACAAAAATTGGCATAGCTTCTTTTTGATTGGCAGATTTTGCTATGTATAGCAATCTAAAAACATTAATCAAAAAGAAAAAAAGGGGGTGTTCGATGATGAAAGTAACATATTGAATAATCAATAATCTCTTTCTTTAAAGGTGATTAACTGGGGGTTTTGCCATAGATGGATTTAGCATGACCAAACTTTTTAAAAGTAGATTATTTACAATCCTTTGAATTTCATCTGAGTATTCCTTAACAGCTTAATTACAGGTATTTTTGTCACAGATACACTTAATACATTCATTGCCGATCACACACACGTGGCATGCTTGGCGTCCTCTGCATGATGCCGACCATGTGCAAGTGACATGATAGCTAGCATATCATGCGTTTTAATTGGCATATTTAACTTGGCAGTGATTGTACGTTGTGTGTATTTTGTAGGTATCCCAAAAGGGTCTTTATTGACAAAATTTGTTTTAAAGTGTGTTATAAATCGTTGTGTATAATGGATGAACTTAGCATTTCAACAGGGAAGAGTTAGAAAATACAAACAAAGATTGATAAAAAATTTGATGATTACGAAATATTGCTGATAGTAGATACATTTTTAATTGTATTTTAGGGTATCAAACAGTGATCTAATAGCATAGATAGACTGAGCAAGTTGCTTGTGTTTTGAAGCTGTTATTCACATGTTTATAAATTTTAGTACTCGGTTCCTGATTGGCCCACTGGTCATGTACAATCGACTGTTCATTTCAAGATAAGAATGTTAGGCATAGGTGTAGGGTTAATTGAAGAAACAGTCACATAGGTTGCTATTTTAGTTTTAAATGTGTAATTTTGATTTTAAAATTCCAGGTACTGCAAACATACGTAATTTTTAAAAATATTTGCTTGTATTATTTTAGGGTTATAATATAATTTAATGAAAATAATTAATTAATTTTTGTGTTTTAATTTTCTAAAATACCCCTTAATAATTTGCGCCACTGAATAGGAGTACCAAATAAACACACTTTATCCTTTACTAATATTACCTCTTTTTTTTAAATGTTGACTTTACAAACACATAGTTAGGTATAGGAAAGGCATATGCTATTAGGTCATTGGTATCAAATGATTTATAGATAAAACCACACACACATGATGTGATGTTAGATGCTGACCACACCATGTGTGTGTGATGACATCATTTAAATATTTTTGATTACTTATGACCTGTTAGACTTAATGCAATATTTTAAATATTGGGGTTTTTGTGTCAATTATAATACACCGGTTTCTGGGAAACTTTTAAAAAATTATACTGGTAGTGAAAGTGTTAAGTTAACTAATAATTCCATTTTACCTAAAATTATGAGGGTGTTTTATGACAAAGGGTCTGGCAGGTTGATTCTGCTTACTAATCTATATGCAACTCATAAACACTCATTAAAATGTTTTTAATTTTAATTATTAACCTTAGGTTAAAACCTGCCAGTAGCTTTGCTGATGACCATTAAAGGCAATTGTATAGCTTAATTTATGAGACCGTGTATACAAATTATTCATGATTTATAACGTCACTTAATCGGGGATAGTAAAACCAACTCTATATTATAAACAAAGCAAAGTGAATAATTGTAGAAAAATGAATTAAAATATTTCTGACTGATAATTTTGTTATAAAAGGTACTATTTATTAAATACTAGGAGAAATAAGTTGAAGAAAAATAAATTAAAATTATTTTAATTGGTTTTGTCAATTCTAATCTATTGTGTAATGAAGTATCATTGTATCATTTATGTTTATGTATGTGTATAGTCAAAATGGTATATATTTTATTATTCTTTGATATTCTAATCAATTTTATATACCATGTTAGCTCAAATATAATGTAACACATCAATTTTAAAAAGATGACTCGAATAAAAAAAGGAAAATATGAGGGTGAGTTGATGAGGTGTGAGATTTGAAATAAAAAAAATATAAACTACCACATTCACGTTTTTAATTTTTCACATGCTATCCTCGGTTATCAATGAACTTGGACCAGTGATGTTGAAGTCCCATTATACCCATTTTGCAAAGATCAATGTTAATGTTATGTTTTGATTCTGGAGCAAAGTTTCATCAATTTATTACAGTTTTCACTCTTACATTTTTGGTCAGAACTTAGTAAATGCAGCATCTATATCGCTGACAGCTCAAAACATTATGCACTTAATGATTACTTCTGGAGGCCATTATTATTTTTGATCCATTATCTTTAAGGCCCCGCAACAAACAGTTGCTACATATCAGTCAAAATTTCAATTATGTTTACCTTTTCGGAGTTATACCACTTTTCACCAGTAAATTATGATGAACAGTTGCAAAAGAAGTATAAATTTCTAGCCAAAGACTTTTGAGTAGAAATATTAATAATCACAAAAATAACAAAAGAAGACTTTCTGCAAATTTCAAGTGAATTGAATAAAAATTATGGAAGTTACGATATATGCCGATTTGAAAAGTCGTTTTGACAAAAACACATTTAAAGTTTTCCAATATGATTCTTATATAAAAATAAATTACCTATAATTCGCAATGCCTGCGCCCTAGAGTTGCTCTTCAGAATTGATGGAAGACTTTGTAGTCCCTTTCTGTCTGACTTTAAAGCTCTGCGAGCCACTTTTACCACTTCGATCAAGAAATGCTACAAAAAATACATTGAGCATGCGCTTCTATCCAATAATTACAAAAATTACAGCGTATAAGTATTCTTAGAATGTGCATAACTTCCATTATGCTTTTAGGCCGTCATTGATCATCAATAACAGCACTAGCATTGATATAAGTTGGTTCGCCACGTTTACAAGCAACTACAACTTTATAACCCAAGTCAAATTTGACATTCGTTTCATAGTTTTTGCATACAACTAACTTGGAAATCAGGAAATACTGTTAAAAATCCAGTAACACAATATTCAAAAAAGTCATTTACATTAATGTCATATTCTTGCTTTGACATTTTCAACTTTCTCACTAACATGCTCATGCTATTTGTCTCCATCAAATAACGATTGTTCTATCTTTTTGAAATACTTGCTCTGCTAACTGTTGCAGTATCACAAGCATGTTTTCATGACATACACATTTTTCCATCACCTATTATATTTTTAAATGTGAAAGTAAATTTTTCAAACTCACTGTTTGAAGTCAAGGCACCATTTGGGGTCTGTTATACTGATGCTGTTTAGATTATAGTAACGGTCACAAAATTTTACCGATATCTAGAGTTATCTGTTACAACCTATTGCTTTGTCTTTTCTTTATAAAGAGTCATCTGGTCCAAACCCTTCGGAGTCTTCTGCGATTTGCCGATAATGTGGGGATGCAGTTGAATCATTGTAAATAACTCAAACTTTTTATTATAACTAGTGGAGTTATATTTTTAGATATATAAACTGCCATTTAACCCTTTAAGGCCTAATTATTTTTAATCTTCTGGTAAAAAATAATTAAATTTAGTTCATAACAATTTATTTGCAATGTAATGAAAACGTCACGATCATCTTTAAGGGGTTAAGCACAGATTTTTTTTGATTTTTTCAAAATTTCAAAGAGTTGTAATTTCTTAAACACAAGAATAGCATTTTACAATTTAAACTAAACCATCATAAAACAATGAAATTCTAATTATCTTTGTAAAAAAAAGACGTGTTACTTAAAAGTAACGTTCATTTATTCACATAGAGGGTAATAGTAATTCAATCTCACATTTTGTCAAATCACACTTGTACAATTCATTATTAATTATTAAACACATAAATCATTATTTATTGTTTTAGTTATTTTGAGTACTATTTATGCATTTATAGTCAGAAACCCTCTAACTTGAGGCAAGCATGCAATTTGTGTCGTTACTGCTTATTCTGTTTGCAATATGCATTACAGCTTTAAGAAATAATATAAAAAATTGTCAAAAGTGCTGTTTATCAACAAATAAGTAAAAGTGGAGACATTTTTATAACAAATAATATAGCTTTCAAGAATAAGATGATATTTAGATAAATAAATGAGAAATTGCATGTGTCTAAGTTCAAAGATCATGTTTATGAAAATTTCTAAATTGACACTAACCATAAACACTTATGGGTTTGTTTCGGCATGATTCAGGAATTGTAATAAAATAATTGAGGAACATATTAACATGAAACTTTTTAGACTTCATTTATGAATAAAATAAATATTTTTTTCTACTCTTTAATATTGAAGTATGTCATTTACACATCGATTGTAGTGGTTGAAATTCAATTTCAATAGCTACAGTGATTGAAATTGCATTTCAATAGCTAGTGTGGTTGAAATTGATGATTATCAATTGTTATAAATACACACATTACAAAATAGCATGCCATAATGTATTTTTCTATAAAAATCAAAGTTACCTTAAAACATAATTGAATTGTCAATGCGTAATTCGTAGGTGGCGCTGTTTATACAACAGTTCTATTTGAGTTTATTTCAAAACTTCCTAGAAAAAATAGCATATGCAATGCGTGGAAGAAGGCATTTCAACTGCTTGAACATTTTTGCACTCGCTCGATAGCTTTGCCATCTCGCTCGTGGAAAAAACTATCTCGCAGTTGAAATGCAACTTCCACTTGTTGCATAATATATTATATTATGTGCATATCTCAAAAATGGCATAAGTGTCAGGTAGTTCCCTTTAGGAGCTCTCAGAATGATAAAATTGTAATCACCAGTTTTTAAAGTGTTTTATTTTTTTGCACGAGTCAAAGCTGTTGAAAGTCGAATAGCTATATATGGTAAATGGTATCAACATAGTGATTTAATGTATTTGCTATACCACTTGCTTATTAAAAAATACATTACTGAATCGGAACAAAATTGCACAGTAAAATACTTATTTATGATACAAGTGTTAAAAGTATTAGTTTATTTTACGAGAAAGAAATAAAATAAAATCACCTAACTCATGCAATATTTTTTCTATTTTTTTATTTTTAAACTTATATGATATGCATATCCATTTTTCCACTAGATCTAGAATGTAATTGGTACCTTCCTTATGATTTTGTAATAATTTGTCATGTTTATCGATGTCCAATGTTTGCACTAGCTGAATGTACTGTGATGCTTAAGCTGCTGAATTTGCTTATAAGGAAGTAAAGCCTCATTCTCAGATCTATCAGAAACTGTTAAATTAAATATATGATTATTTTCTCTTGCTGTTCGTCTAACCACTTTTTTCATTAGAAATTCAAATACTGGTTTTGAGATGATTTATATATTTTCTAATCAGATGTAGTACAACGATATGCTTAATTCTTGGCAAATATCCATCCTGTTAGAAAATAAATTTTTCCCATTTCTTCCAGTACTCAATAAAAATGATTTAACTATTAATTTTATAAGATTTATTGTTAATTGAAACAATTTTAAAATATAATGCATCCAATATCGCTAACGTGTTGTAAAGTTTTGTCTCCCTTGCATTATTTATTTGTCATTTGAACTTTCGCTGTGCACCCTTTACATACCAACTAGCTAATATTTTCTCGATCTTTCCAATGCGCACTAAATAAATATTTTAATTTTTCACGGCAGTTAAAAAGTGTACTCAGTTGCCACTGCACTGCCTCCATAGTTCAGTACAAAAACTTAATCCAGAAAATGTCATAGGTTATTGGATCATTAGAACTTTTAACATTACGACAGCCAATGTGTTACTCTAACAAGGGCATAAAATATATAAACGTTGGCATGGGGTGCCTTAGGAATTTATTATGTTGCATTTTGTGCAAAGCAGAAAGAAAGCAGTCAGTTGATTCATATTAAGTCAATCTTTGTACTTACCAACTTGTGAGGGTTTTTGACAATAGAATATAAACATTTGCTTGTTTCGGTAGTATATTTTTTGGTAGGCCATATTTTTAGTTCATGAAAACTTTTCATCCATGTCATAGGTTCATTTACGTTACTTTAATGGTCATGTGTCTCACAACTTGTTAACTTCTGGTTTGTGTACCATTATGTTTCATAAAACCTTAACATGCAAAAGAAGTGGAGTCAAGTAATATATAAAATTGGACATATTCTTTCCATGATTAAATATAATTAATTTAAAATTTTTCATTTTGTAATAATCAAAGAACAAACTATGATCATAGTTTATAAATTAAGAATAACAGTTGTAGGGTATATACAATTTTTTAAATGGGCATGGTTTATGTAAAACTTAATCGATATTAACTGATTATTTTATATCAGAATTGTAATTTAACTTTCTGTTTTTGATGCAATGTATAAATTTTGTAAAAAAATTCAAATTTACTTCACAAACACAAATCAGTATTAAATAAAAAATGAGCCATGCATACTCAAATAATAGAAGGTTAAAATCTCAGACAAATAAAATAATATGAATTGATTTATTTACACCTGAAAGTATCTTTATCATTATTGCTTATGTGTGTCATGATTTGAATATGTCCCACTGATAGTCAATTGTAAAGTAATGCTTAAGCACATCATTAACAAAAGTTGATTCTTTCAGTGTTATTTGTATATAGCAATGGCACACAAATGGAATGTATTTTTTACATCTATAACCTCTCGTCTCACATGCCCACTCAATGGTAATCATGGCAACTCTTCACTTTAAACGTTATAATGCATGTACATGCCCATATATTTTATTTTCCTGAGATTAAAATGTAATTTACCACAATTATTAAAATGGATTTTTCTAATATTAATGGCCATATTTAGGCGAATTAAGTTGTATATACATTAAGTTAGTGTGCCTGTTGATATTACGCTTGGTTGTGGTTTCTTGTTCATTAAATGAATTAAGACCTATTTTATAGTAGTGGTAAAAACATTAAAGTGTGAAAATTTATAAATGCTTTATAGACATTTACGCAACTCCACTATTATAAAAGTCGTCTTTAGTATATAAAATACTGACTGTTTATACAAATATTTCCTTGAGACTGAAATGTTCGACATTTTAATTGCACATTATTTCCTGAATCTTTTTCTCTTTTATAATGTGCATCTTTATATTAAATAATAACAAAACTAAAGTAGCCATCACTCTTTAATAATTGTATTACAAAAATAATTTACAATGTCTATAAATGTTAATTTATTTTCTGTTTATCATTAAATTGGTATTATTATAATTGTACAAATTATTACCTTTTGTAATTTTGAAAATATAGTATTAGAAATTTTATACCTATTGATATTACATAAATAAATGGTAATTAAATGTGAAGTTTCTTTTATTTATAAGTACTTATTTAACATCAACTGCATTCAAAAGTCCTTGAAGTCGGAAACAATCTGTAACTATTTTCCATTTGTCTCCTAGGGCAGTAATAATGAAGCTTTGTTGAAAAGACTTGGGACTTTTATCTTGATATTTAACGATACCGCTTACTTGTATTAGAAAGGATAAGTGGCCATTAACTGCAGTATCTGTAAAGCAATTTTTAATAAAATTAATTATAAACAAGAATAACGTTACTACTTGACTCATGTAGTGATTTAAAAATTAGGGGATTTTTCCAGCGTATTTTCATTGTCCGGCTTTTTAAACTAATTTTATTTGTTATGTGTGATTATATGTGGTGGAAAAATACATCATCAGTGTGGTGGAATATAAAACTGTCTATTTTATATTATGTTCGTGATTTTATTCGAGCATCGCCAATTAATCACGGAGTATGTGGACGAGACACAAGAAGCATAATTATGCATGTTAACCTTGGTACAATATGTTTTGATGTGTTTAATAAACTCAAGTTTTAATTTTGTAGTAAGAGCTATAATAGATGTAGTGTTCTTATACCATCAAAGTTGTATTCAGGAATAAATTAATATTCACATGTTTAATTAAATGGTAGAATTAGTCCACTTAAGAAATCATTTACCAATCAGTATGCTTTTTGAGTTATGTCCCAATTTGTGTTATTTAATATTAAAAATTATTTTTGAAATCCCAAAACCCTGTAGTCTGTCTTTCTTGCAACCTATATTCAATTTGATAACAGCTATATTGAAGTTATTTGTTTAATACACATTTCTTACTTTCTCTTACATATATGAAATATAGCATAGAGAAAGTCATGTTTTCGGTAAAAATTTTCGATGTCCAGTTTTTAGCAGAAATACACGTTTTCAGGTCCCCTGAGTCTGAAAAACATGTTTTTAGAAATTGGTCTATGTGTGTGTATGTAGGTGGTCAAGATATCTTGAAAACTAAACATCGTGGAAAGTGAAATTTTATATACAAGTTTATTACCACCTTAGCACTTCCGTGTAAGAATTTCATTAAAATCGAATGACCGGAAGTGCCACTTTATTCTTGATTTTTAGTTTTTTTGCAATTTTTTCGAAAACGGCTCTAACGATTTTTTTTAAACTCGCCACGTTTCTAGCGCCTGTAATGCTATATTATATGAACTAGTTGGTTTTTTTGAGAAAATTTGTTGAAGTGAGTTATTGAGAAAAATCTCTAGAGTTAAGCAATGGTTTGTCTGGCGAGTAACTTGGATGGGTGACCGTTCCAATTATCGTCCTCAAAATAAAAATAAATTAATATTTTAAT
>JAHWXV010409921.1:0-11275 GCA_024586415.1 Phrixothrix hirtus | reverse complement strand
TATTGCCCCTATTCACCAGATTTATCGCCTAACGACTTTTTTCTGTTCCCGAATGTCAAACAAAAAACGCGTGGACAGCGATTTTCATCTCCTGAAGAGGATATCGAAGCATTTGAAAACCACATTTATGAGATACCACCTTCAAAATGGAAAAAATGCTGCGATAAGTGGTTTGAACGCATGCAAAAGTGTATAAAACTTAAACGTGAATATTTTGAAAAACAATAAAAAAGTTTGTTCCAAAAAATTTATTTTCTTTCCTAGTTTTTGTAACTACTTAAAAGGCAACCCTCGTATTATACTCATAGTCGCTATTGTTTGACCGCAGATTAATCAGAAAGTGAGTTTACTAAAAATGATTATTATATGTATAAGGTTAAATCTATGTAATTCTTACTGAAATAATATTCACCTTATAGCTTATATAAGCGTCTTCATATTTATTTTGTGAATTTTCAAAATCTGTGTTGTTAGTTCAGAGATTTATAGGCAAGTTTAAAATACTTTTAAAAAATCGTCAGGTGTAAGTTTTTGTTGCAATTAACCAGGACATAATTGGTCAACAAAAGATCATTAAGAAATTTCACAAAAATAAAAAAATTAGCTACGCTTTATAAGCCTACTAAGCAGGACTAATAAAAATAAAATCCACTGGGCACTCATTGCATTATAGTTGTAAATTTTTATCTTTAAGACATTATAAATATTAAAAAGTTAGGGATATTTCTAATATATTGCGCGGTCATAAATGATTGGTGCAAAGAGGCTGTAATAAATATATTATTTAAACAAATATTGAACAACATTTTATGTGCTAGGCGTGTTTTTTAAATAAGATTGGCTCGCTGCCGTTGCCATTACGCGAACAGTTTGTAAGTCTAAACCATTGATAATTGCACGGGTTATTAAATACGGGCTATAATTTCTTTCTTATATAAAAGAAATGTGGAGGAAACCCAATTTTATTGACAGATTGGGAAAGTGCACGAAGACAATGCTGTAAGTAATGATACAACGAGAAAATGACTTTGGGCATTTATTGTAGGCCGTACAAATGTACACGATAATAAGGCAAGAAGTGGGCGGTCGTCTCTCATTAACAACGACCTGGTGCAGAACGTCAATGAAATATTCCGTGAGAATTAACGATTTTGCCGCCATCTAATGAATTCCGTCAAGTTTCTAGTAGTGTTCTATATAAAATCGTGGTAAGCGTAACTACTACTTATTCCGGGATTTAAACCGCCCGCTTGCTAATCGACGACGATAAAGGCATCAAAGCAGCCGCGCAACAAAGGTTATCTCCTTATGCGGTAATTTCTATGAAACTGGAATGCAGAACTTGGCCACAAGATACCATCAGTGCCTTAATATAGGAACAAATTATGTATAAAGCTAGTTTATATTATTCGCCTACATATAAAATGAAATGGTTCGAAATCGTAGTATTAGTGATTTTTAGTAACAAAATGATACCTACTTAATTCTCGGGGGTCGCAGTATATCTGATAGATATACAAGCACTATTTGATAGTCCATATCTCGTTAGACTTGCATGTAGCTGTGGCTTTATTCTTTCTGCTTCCCCTCAATATATGAGTGATTTATCGGAGCCCCAAAGAAATCATTTCTTATAATTTCCTACGGAGCTGATTAGAATTTTCTAGAAGCGAATTCTATCCCCGGTACGTGCGTGACTTCCCATTGTGGGTGGAGTGTGGTTCTTCTGTTGTAATTATTTCTTAAATACAGCAACTATTTCTCGCAGGCATCTCATAATTTTTGCTATACCCTCGAAGATTATACCACACTCCTTTGTGGCTTCCACAAGGAGGCGGCCGACCTGCATCTGATTTTGTAGATCTAAAAGCTTGTCGAGCTTTGTTTGCGTTGAAGTTGTAGTTGAGGTTTGGTGCTCCTCCCGCTTACTGCTGCGGCGTATGACACGCCCCTTCTCTGCGACCGTGCTACAGGCGCTGTTGATGCTGCAAGTGGCTTAGGGCGGTTTGAACAGGCCCTGTAGCACACTGTGTGCCCACCGCCGCAGTTTGAGAACTTTGCGGGCTCTTCGCGGTGCTTTTCGCTCTTCGCGGTGTCGTGATTTGCACAGCACTTTACACATTTTGGTGCCTCGTTGCATCTTTGTTAAGTGTGCCCGGACTTTTCGCACTTGTGGCACTTCACTGGGTCCTTTGTTCTTCTCGGCGTCTTTATATAGTTACATAAAAGCATAGAACTGCATTCACTATGAAGATTTCTTTAGCCTCCGGAGATTTTTCCACCTCGAGGTGGTTTATCGGCATGGAGATCTTTTTAAGTCCCCTGCGCATCCTACGTACCGATAGCACGGGGATGCCTTGTCGTTTGAGGTTGCCTCTTATATCCTTATTTGCGATTTCCTGTGGGAGGCCACGAATGACCACCCGCAGAGACTTCTCTTTGTTGAAGAGATGGGTGTGGAAAGGGATTTCCTTTTCCTTGAGATAACTGACGACGTTCACATGGTCATTTTGACATTGACTTCGAGACGGCGGAGATCTTCGCTCACCTGGATCCAGGGGATCTATCGCACAGCACTATGGGTGGAACTTGCTCGGTTTGATGTTTGACATCTGAAACGTCTTCATTTTCGGCGAGAGGCTCAAACCTGTTGCTAACAGGGAGTTTAGCTGCTGGATCTGCTGCAGTCTGTTTTCGGGATTTCCTCTTCTCTCCATTTTGTTGTATGAATCCCTTTTGATCCCCTTGCGTAGCTTCTTCTTCGCAAGTTGTGTAGTCAAGAGTATTGTCTACCAACTTCCCGGCGGTTTCTTCTGCGCTCTTTAGCGCGGCAACTTTATTGATGTTTTCAAGTCCATCCGCTTCCACTTTCACACTAGGTTTGTTTATAAGGGATCGAGTAGTAACCATTGATAGTTAATAAAATGAAGTGGGTCCATCCAGGTGGTTTATAAAATTGTTTTGGAATGAATTTGGGTGGTTATCATTTATATTTTATACACTGCTGTGCAGCAAGTGTGTCACTAAATTTTAATAATCCTAAAATGCCTTATTTTGTTTTTTATTATCATATGAACTTTTTGTTACTAATAGGTTTCCTAGCTAACTTTGTACTACGTTTACGAGTTTTTATTAATAAATTAATGTAATTATTAGTGTTATCATTTTCTGCTTAAAGTTAGACTAAAAAATTAAATTGAAAACCCCAAGATTATAGCATGCACAAAGGTTATAGAAATGTAAGGTGTATCTGTGAGATACTCCGAAACCTTTTGCGTTACAGAATACACCGCGACTTCCGAAGGGTTAAGAAACACGCTTCGTACATTACCCTAGAAAGAAAAAAATATTATACTTATTAGTGGGTTTCTACATGTACCGCTTTTGAATTTGACGCTTAAATTAGTTAACAGCATTTTCCGAAATCTCCGACGCAATATAGAATTTAATCTAATTTTTAGTGATAGAGCAAATTTTATATACCGTAAAGGATTGAATAACATGGACGTAAAATTTGCAATTAACAAAATTTACACGGGTGCTTGAGTATAAAGGGATTCATGGAAATTTAGTATGTAGAATGGTTATTCCCAAGATACGGATTCTATAGTTACCGGAACGTCCTATTTTCACATGTTGCAAAACTACATTGAACCTTAGACAGATTAAGACCTATTACAGGCGACTGTCCTTCAATAGTAAGGAGCATCACTACATTTTGGTAGAATTGTGCAGCATTTTCTAAATGAGGTGTTTCCCGTCGAGTGGACAAGTAGAGAGGGCCCCGCTGTAGGCCACCGAATTTCCTAGATATTGAATAGTTAACTGTGGCAATATGCAAAAATATTTATTTGTAGGTTCAAGCCGCGAGATCGGCAAGACCTAAAACGAAAGATTTAAGAAGCAATTGTGTCGGTTGCGTCAGAGATTTCGGAAAACGCTGTTAACTAATTTAAGCGTCGAACTCAAAAGGTAATAATTAGCAATGACAATGTAGAAACTCAATAATTAGCATAATATTTTTTACTCTCTAGAGTAATGTACGAGGCGTGTTTCTTAACTACGTATCATTTTGTTATTCAAGATTACTAACACTACGTTTTTGAACAATTTAATTTGACATAAAGGCGAATAGTTTAAACTATCTTTCTACATAATTTGTTCCTATACTAATGCATTGATGGTATCTAGTGACCAACTTCTGCATTCCATCTTCATATAAATGACCGCTTAAGAAGATAACCATCGCCGTTGACTAGCAAGAAGTCACTTCAAATCCAGGAACAAGTAGTAGTTATACATTAAGTAAGGTGTGGTCGAGCATTGTCGTGAAGCACTAGTATTCTCCTACTTTAGCATGCCGCGCTTTTATTTTAGATTACGCGACGTAACTTATTCAAGATTTCAAGGTGTACCTCAGCATTGATTGTTTCACCCAAGGCAGAAAATAAATAAATAACACCCCTGTCTATCCCAAAACACGATGCGCATATTTCTTTAGGTTGGTGTTATTTGCTTGTACTTCATTTTTTAGGATCTGTTGTATGCTCCAACTATAAAGATTACCTTTTAAACTGCGGTGTTACGTGGGACGCCTATATTTCGTTATCAGCGGTAATTTGGCTTAAAAACTGACCGCCTTCTACACTGTCCTCTGTGATAACCATAAAAGATCTAGTTAGTGTAACTCAATCAACAATTTTGATGCTCATCGTAAGCACAAGTTCTGTAGCGTAAATGGCTTACCACGATTTGATATAGAATACTAACAAAAACTTGAGGAAATTTATTAGATGGCGGTGAAAACGTTAATGTCGCGGAATTTTTCATTAACGTTCTGCACCAGGTCATCATTAATGAGAGATGCCCGCCCACATTGTGCCTTATAGTGCACATTTGTACGGCTTACAATAAATGCCCGTAGTCCTTTTCTTACCATATCATCACTCATAGCATTATATTAGTGTAGTTTACCAATCTGTTAATATATTTGGGTGGCTTCCACGTTTCTTTTATATAAGAAACAAATTATAGCCTATATTTAAGAACCCTTTGGATTTTCAATGGTTTAGACACTTTAATTGCACGCAGAAAAATAAAAACTGCTCGCGTAATGGCGACGATGGCAAACCAACACTTATTTAAAACACACGCCTGGTACATAAAAGTTTGCTCAGTGTTTGTTTAAATAATATATTTATTACAGTCTCTTTGCCTCATTCATTTATGACCGCGCAGTATATTAGAAATATCCCTTACTATTTAGCAATTCTAATGTCTTACGGATAAAAATGTACAATTCCACTTCAATGAGTGCCCTCTGGATTTGATTTTCATTAGTCCTGCTTAGTAGGCTTATAAAGTGTAGCTAACTTTGTTTTATGATATTTTTTAATCATCTTTTGTTGAAGTATTATGTATTGGTTAATTTAAACAAAAATTTACACCTGACGATTTTTTAAATGACGCTTATATAAGCTATGACGTGCATATTACTTCAGTAAGATTTACAAAGCTTTAACTTTATATATACAATAACCATTGTTAGAAACTCACTTTTTGATTAATATGGGGTCTAACAATAGTGACTACGAGTATTATAGGTGTCTTACAGTATACCAATCTTACTCAATTTGGAGTCGTCTCTTTTTGTTTATCTTTAGAACTTTTAAAGTTCGTGCTGATAGTCCAAATATATTCAAATCTTAGAAAATGTATTTGAAAAATTGCGACTTGTAATTCTCTGTTTAAACGACGACTTTTTTAAAGTTTATAATTAAAATTAATAAGCTTTAACGATTGGTATTAGAGAATAGCCTCGAAAAGGCTACAAAACAGCCTTAAGTTCGTATATGATATGATTCATCTATTTTATGTATTAAAAATCTGGTATGAGACAACACACGACTTTCTCTTACGCACATAGATATGCCAATAGTATCCATAAATGATTAGAGTATTTTCTACGTTTATGTTGGAAACGATAATTCTAACGGTCACCCATTCAAATTCAGGACAGGCGAAAGGCTGCTTAACTCCGGAAATTTTCTGTGATAACTTGCTTCAATGCATTTTTTCAGAAAACTTTTAAGTTCACGTAAATGGAATTAAATACGTAATAACAGTAGCACATTTAAAAATTACAGTTATAGCTGTTTTCGAGAAAATCGCCGAAAACTCAATAATAAAGTGGCACTTTAGGTGATTCGATTTTACCTAAATTCTTGACGTCTCATGTACAGAAGATAAAAAACTTAAAAATAAAATTTCATTCCAATATCATAGTTAGTTTTTGAGATGTGTCGTTCACAATTAATACGCCAAGTACTTGTGGTTACTCGATTTTCGAAACTTTATTAGAGATACAGCTTGATTAATATAAAATAGAATTAAGTATCTAAGAAATATACTAAGTTTTAAAAAATATCGCGAAAAACGAAAATACGAAAAATATCTAGAAATGACAGAAATAAAGTGTTACTTACGGTTATTCGATTTTAACAAATTTTTTGATTTGGAATATCAATGTTACCTATGGCCATAAATATAAATTTTCATTAGGCTAGGACTTTTAGTTTCATAGTTATTTTATTTTCAGTTAACGATGAAGGTATTTCCGGTTACTCAATTTACGGAAAAGACTGAGAAACAGCTTAAACTGTATATAAGACCATTAAATGTCCAAAAAACCCAATAAGTTTTAAAAAACGGTTACAATCCATTTCGAGAAAATCGCGAAAAACAAAATATTCGAAAAATATCTAAAAGTAACACAAATAAAGTTGTACTTCCGGTTTTTCGAAATTAACAAAATTCTTGATTTAGCATAGGAAGGTAGTTACTATTGCAAATACAGGTTTTTGTTTAATTAGGACTGTCAGTTTCGTAGTTATTTTATTCCTAGTTAACGGCAAAACTACTTCCTGTTACTCATTATACGGAAATTTTTGAGAGGAATTGTCTTAATTGTACGAAAGGGCATTAAATGTCTAAGAAATGCAATAAATTTAAAAAGAATCGTGACAGCGAATTTCGAGAAAATTGCGATAAACCAAATAATGACTAGAGTAAAGTGGCACATCCGGTTATTGGATTTTAATGAAATTGTTGCAGTTACATGCGAGGCTAGATACAAACTCAATTTGTTTATCTACGACTTTTCATTTGCGAGATGGTTTGTTCACAAACGCGAGCGCACGCGCTCTCACACACACGTACGCATGCACGCACGTACGCACGTACGCACACACGTACGCACGCACGCACGCAAGCACGCGCGCATGCACTCACAGGCGCGTACGAACACACGCACGTATACACACACACACACACACACACACACACACACACACACACACACACAAACAAACGCACACACACACACACACAGTCCAATCTTTAAAAACATGATTTTCGAACTTAGGGGACCTGAAAACTTGTATTTCCTCTAAAATTTCGTTATTGAAAATTTTGGACGAAAACAATACTTTCTCTATACTATATTTGATATAGGTAAGAGAGAAAGTAAAATGTCAGTATAAATTTATAAACTATTTATAAACTAAAAATTCCCAAGCATAACATATTCACCATGCAAACAACCCAAAATGTTACATAAAGTAAACTAAATTACAGAAGATGCATTTCATTCGCCATTACTACATTAAGAGTTGTATTAGTTGACATTGTTTACATACAATTAATGAAAAGTATTGCGTAAATCTAAATATCTAAATCACTACAAACGTCAAAAGAACTTCACAGTAATTGATGAAATTTACCTTTCGCAATAAGAGATTAGTACTTTGCTTTATTAGCATATTAGTAATTTACCTCAATTTCTTCTGGTAAATGTTTAAGCTTTAAGGTATATAAAATTTGCTCTTTCACTAAAAATTAGATTAATTTCTATATTGCCATCCATTTATAGCCTTTGAGGAACCACACAAGCAAGGTGCGGCATGAATACAACTTCTATGTAACGTCGGCTATCCGTGTATCTTTTAAAACGCGGTTTTTCTATAATGGTTACACCAGTTTGATGATAAAGTCGATAACTATCGATTTTGATTATGATTGAATTATTTATTTAAAAACAGGTGACATTATTTGAATTAAACACCGGTGAGAAACACTTTCAAAACTTACGTGGTCATACAATTCATTACTCAAAATAGCAGTCATTTTCACAGATTAACTTTATTAAAATTGTTTTTAAACAAAACTTTAACTGTTCTAAAGGACTACAGCATAAAGACATCTCCATGTTTACAGCTTGCCTTGTAAAAGTATGGTTGACAGAAACTTATTTTTTAAATAAAATATCCCATATTTTATTTGATTTTTGAATTTATCGCAATAATACGTGCCTAAACCTAGCTGTTCTTCAATTATTTTGAAATTTTCGTAAAGGTCGATAGCTATAGCAACATATTAAAACAATTATATCTTTGTAAAGAATTTGCATTTTTAAGATCTATCGAAGTTTGTAGCTAGGGGACAGCCCGTTCTATTTTATAAATTGCTAAGAATTGCGATAACACTAATATACAGTTTTATGTTAAATATTACAAAATTCAAAGGCCGGCAGCTTTTGAATTTTTAATGGACTGTTCCATATTTTTTGATGTGAGTAGATGAAGCAATTTTTCCTTTTTCAAATATTATGAGGTTCCTCTATACCTAAAATGAATATTTTTGACGTATTGTTCGATTCTATAATACTTTGATACTTTCAATTTATTGCAATAGTTGTTGAGTCTTTATGTAGTTTAAGTAGATATGACAGTTTAAGTGCTAAATGTCGGTTTTGTTATTTGTAATAATTCTACATAGTTCTAGCACTCAACTTCGCCATTCCTAATCTCTTATTTTTGTGATATCAACTAAAAATTTTGTTCCCGTTCCTGTTGTTTATTGTTGTTGTGTTTATGTTATATTTTTCATATAGTATTTTCCATTTCGATAATATAAACCTCTACACTCTTGAAGAAAGGAAAGCTATATTAGTTGCAATTAGAGGGTGCCTGAAGAACTATTTTCTGACATCCTCGAAAGGAAACCTTTGAAGTTATTTGGAAACCTTCATAAGAATGAGAAGCGTACTCTATGACAAGCATGAGAGTGTAAACCCAGCTTTGAATGAAGAAAACCAGATTTTAGTCCTAACATCTAAGGTAGAAGTTCCAAATAAAACTACCAGGAAGACTAGTGAAGAACTCGGCTTTAGCAATATTTTCGTTAATTAAATTTTCCGGAAAATCAAATTCCATCCGTCCAGCTTCTCCAGGAGTTACATGACTAAGACTGTGAAAATAGGGTTTCATTTCATAACTTGTCTTTTCAGTAGATACACGAAGATCTCGAGTTCTTCAATTATGTGTTGTTTACAGAAAAATCTACGTTCCATAATAATGGATTTGTGAACCGTCAAATTTCACTACTATGACACAGACAATCCAAACCAAGGTGAGACAGTTGATTGAAAAAATCGACGATCATTAAATGTTTTTGGGGGTATCGTAGAGTCCAGAGTTATTGGATCACATTTTTCCAATGATCACTTATATATCAGGATCTTTGAAATGTTCCTTAGAACAGCTTAGAGATCCTTCAGATGAACTTCCGCTAGGAACTAATATAAAGGTCTAGCTTTAATTAGCGCCAACACATTGTAGCTTACAAGTTATGAAAACACTACATGATGAATTACATCGAAGGGGGACTGGAACACGAATAAAACTGGCCAGCAAGATCCTTGGATTTAACTTGCCTGTACTTCTTTTTATGGGGACATGTCAAATCTCAAGTCAACAATATTCCACTAACGACAACAGAAATTGTGGGAAACAGAATTACAAACTCTTTTAGAACCATAACATCAATAATGTTATGAAATGTCCAAAGATCATTTCATGCAAAATTGTATCCAGCAACAAGGGAAAACCTTTGGACATTTGTTAAAATAAAAGTATGCAAATTCTTTTTCAGTGCCTTTTGTTTAAAAATAAAATAAAAACATCAACCTAAATTCAGCCCTATTTCGGATGCTACTCAGAACTCTTGCACTAAATATTACCAAATGCATAATAACTTATCCTTTTTAAGCGATATAACCTGAAACTATACAATACAATACGATTTATTTTCAACTATTACATTGTCTTTTAACTATAAACGTGCAGCAACTATGCCAACAAATTCAAGGTACGAAAATATTAGAGATTCGTAAAATATACAAAAATTATTCATTTTAGGTATAGGGAAATCTGATACAAACTAAAAAAGGTGTGCGTGTGTTTAATTAGTTTGTTTAATTTTGAAGGACTTTTGGATGTTAGGTTCAAACACACATTAATTCATTAGATTAATCACTTTTAATTTATTATCTTGTATTTTGAATTTTTTTAATTTGAATTATATCCGAACATTCTATATATTCTTACCATAATTACTCATAAACCTGCTTATTCCTGTTATATCTGAATCTATATTAATTACGATTTATTCTGTTACATAACTAAGTTAAAAATTGCTGAAGAACAGTAATCGCTTTTTATTGTTCAGTTAACACCAGGTTATCTGGATTAAAGGTCCAAGAGCTTGATCTTACTTCACAAAAGTAAACAATGTGGAATAGAGATAACGATTATATATCTTCGCATACATTCTAGCCTTGTTTTAACTTATTTCTATGATGTTGATTATTTTTAAGAAGATTCGTATAACTTTTCCTTTTAGTTTAAGCTAATCCGCGCCCTGCAGGTATATTTTTGTAAATATCAATTAAACAAACTGTAGTGTTTGATCATAAAGTTTTAGATTATCAATTGAACAGGTGGCATGTGAAACATTAATAAAAACAGTTATCATAAAGATTGTCAAATAAATGATATATAATTGTTCATAATTCCAAGTTGTATTTAACTAAATAAACTTATAGTTAATACGAGGGTTGCCTTTTAAGTAGTTACAAAAACTAGGAAAGAAAACAAATTTTTTGGAACAAACTTTTTTATTGTTTTTCAAAATATTCACGTTTAAGTTTTAAACACTTTTGCATGCGTTCAAACCACTTCTCGCAACATTTTTTCCATTTTGAAGGTGGTATCTCAAAAATGTGGTTTTCAAATGCTTCGACAGCCTCTTCAGGAGATGAAAATCGCTGTCCACGCGTTTTTTGTTTGACATTCGGGAACAGAAAAAAGTCGTTAGGTGATAAATCTGGTGAATAGGGGCAATGAAACATTAATTCGATGTTTTTCTCCTTCAAATA
>JAHWXV010409876.1:0-11757 GCA_024586415.1 Phrixothrix hirtus | reverse complement strand
GTACCTAAGAGCTACATGTGGCAAAACGAGACGTGACAGAGTAAGGAATGAATGGGTAATGGATACGTGCCAGGTGAAGGAGATACTGCCTGAACTGTACGAAAGAAGTGGGTTAAGATGGGTTGGACATGTGGAACGAATGAGTAATGAACACTTAACAAAGAGAATATATTGAATTTAATGGAAGCAAAAGAAGTGTCTAAGGACAGAAAGGAATGGGGAAAATAGTGAATGGGTGATAGTAGAGATAGCAAGATTGGTGGGTAATAGTAGGATGATGGTGGTACTGTATAGTGCTGGGAGTTGTGGTCAAGGGTGGTGGTAATGAGAGAAGATTGATGCATGGGTGCATGCAGTGGTTGGAAAGGTTTTACCTACCCTAATAGAGAAATGGCATGAGTTGTAGTAGTAGTAGTAGATTCTAGGGGATATTCCCTAGATTTGGCGGGAAATTTGAAATACATCCGACCGGAGAAGTTGAGGAAAATTACAGTCATAGATACAACAACGAGGTTTTCAAGCTTGGATTACCCATGTATCATTTATGCAACTTTCAGTCCTTTGTAAAGGTTCTCATGACTTTAATCCAGCTATTTCAACATATCAAATAAGCAATACGTCACATGGTATATCTATCTAAAGCGAAGGTGGTAAGGCACCTTTGAGGTATAATTATGTACGTAAAATCACAAATTATTGAAGAAGCAGTACGTCACGTAGTATATCTATTTAAAGCGAAGGTGGTAAGGCTCTTTTTATGTAAAATTATGCATTCTTGGACTTGAGTACCCTAATAAGAACTAATTTTTTAATCCTCCGCATTATTACAAGTTTGGTATAATTTTACTGGTCAACTTCGTGCAAGTTTTATCATCTTCGGCCCATAAGTGCAAGGCATTCTGGGTAATAAAATTCAATACGAGTTTAATCCAGCTATTTCAGCATATCAAGAAAGTAATGCGTCACGTGATGTATCTATCTAAAGCGAAGGTGATAACGCCCATTTGATGTAAAATTATGTATGTTAAATCACACATTATTGAAAAAGCAATACGCCACGTGGTATATCTATCTAAAGCGAAGGTGCTAAGGCACCTTTGATGTACAGTTATGCATTCTTGGACCTGAGCATGTTGAAATGTCACCTCAAATTAAAAGAAGCCTGCTTGCAATAGTGTAAAAAATTACGTGTGTTTTTGCGTGGGCGGTTACATCAGCGCTTTATCATTCCATACACCATATCCTGATCCGGAGTCCATCTTAAATCTAAAGATATAACTTTCCCGATGCCTGTGAAGCAAATTCCGCGATTTGAACGACAGAATCAAATACCTATTAACGTTATGTTGAAGAAAAGTAAAAAGCAAACGTTTCTTAACAAAAATAAATAACTTGATGATTATACAAAGCCTACATTATGCTGATGGTTTTGATGGTAAATCTAACAGATGTAATAAAAGATTCTGTATTTGTTGTAAAATGCCTTCCAATTTAAATTTAACATCGCTAAATCTCGCTTACCAGCAAGTAATTAGAAAATTCGTTGTATGTAAAGGTATTCTGTTTATTGAATGCCAATCTAAATCGTGACAATTTTTGATACTGTAAAACTAAATTTATTTTTAAAAAACGCATGTCCTAGGACAATGATCAAGGTGTACAATATACATCTGTAGTGTTACGTGAACATGTCTATTTTAGATTACAGAATGTCAACATAGCAAAAATGTTATCTTACACATAAATGCACTTATAGCATTTCAAATTTTGCCTTATTACGGATCACTATTTATAGATATCATCATCACTTTCATCGAAATGAATGTAGTTGTACTGATAATGTCTAATTATTAGACATTTTATGAAGGATCGTGTATCGAATTCAAATTCAAAGTTATAACTGATAATAAGATTACTAATTAAATATTCGTCTAGCATAAAATAACTATTATCAGGTTGTCCGCTTTCTTCCCCTTTTACAGATGCTAACTCGTCTGACTTAAAGAATTTATATTCCATGTAAACTTCTCTATTTAGAAGATTTTGCCGTTCTTCAATAGATAGTGCTATCACATCATCACGAGTCGTAGATCCTTGTGCGTAACAGTCCACAAAACTTAATCTAACAATTACTTTTAAATTTAAGTAGATGCTACATCCAATTTCGATGTATTTTTTGTGTAGTTAATCACCTATTCCGAAAATATTGAAGCGTTTATTAGGATTCCCTCTGTAGTCAATTGATATCGATACTCCAAGTGATCTTCAATAAGCTGTAATGGTGTCAATGTGCTAGGTACTTGTCTTTCTTCTTTTTCTTGACATTCGTGTCATATAAATTATTTTCACACATATGATACGGTAGTGTACACGTCTGCAAATACCCTGTACTAATAATGATTCTAATTGCTAATCATAACTCTAGCCCACTTCTAGCCTGATAATAAAATGCTTACGCATGTTAATTATAATCGAATCTCAATACATTTCCTGCTACTATGATAAGAAATGAGGTCATCGGCTTTTGCACGCTAATTATAAATCTTACCCACTACCTAGCTCAGAATAAAATGCTTTCGCATGCTAATTATAATCTAATCTCAATAAATTTGCTGCTACTGTGTTAAAAAATGAGGAATTCGGCTATTTCATGCCAATTATATATAAATCTGGCTCATTTCGTGTCTGAACCGATAAGAAAATGCTTTCGCATGCTAATTATAACTACTTTGTGATAATAAATGAGGACATCAATAATTAATTGTCTTTACTACACGTTAATTCCGATTTTTTTCAATCCTGCGCATGCACCACCACGCCCCAAAATGTCTGACTCTCTTCTAATTTATTGTCTTTCTCCTTTACTGAGAAAGATCTCATGTTATTCACGCTAATTCCGACTTTTTCAATCCTGTGCATGCGTCGCCACGCCCCAAAATGGCTGTACACAGAATAGCCGATATCCCCACTCTCAAAATGGTCCAACCACAAAATGGCAGATCACAAAATGGCCGACTCCTCCCACCCCTCACGCAAAATGGCAGACCCGCAAAATGACCGTCACCCACCCACAAAATGGCTGACTCCTCCCACCACTTTAGTAACACTAATTTGCTTCAAAGGAACACAAAATCTTAAATTAATAGCAGCTATGACCTGAATGATTTTTCCTGGTTACAACCAACAAAACAGTGAAGACAGTATTCTGTTCAATACGTAAAGATTTAAATTAGAAAAGTTAAAAAGTAAATTCAGAGTTGCCCTTTTCATATATTTATTATTTAGAATTCGAAATCTTAAGTAATTATTCGTAATTGTTCACAAGACATAAGTATTGTTTTAGTAAATAACCAATACAGCCACGCAAATTAAATTAATAGAGTAACATGTGTTTTTAGATTAACTTTATCGTTATCAAATTTATGACAACATGCTGTATTATATTTAGCGTTGTTTGATAATTAAGAAATATTTACATAGGCGTTCATATAAGAGAATTCTAATTGGACAGTAGTAATTTTCAATTTAGAATTATCATCGAAACGGTAAAATAAATAGCAAATATACCCAATGAAGTTGATTTAGTGTCACGACACGCAGTGTTCTCAGTGGATGAAGTTGAACAGGGCCAACAGGACCAACATACCTGAAGTAACCTTAGGTGCGAATAAAAGCAATCTATGGATCCATGTTTCCAGAAGCGATTTAATTCATCGACATCTCAGGGTCCTTTCAATGCGATCACCTATTCCTCCCTAGTTTCTCAATTACAGAAGCAGCATGAAATCTCAAGGCCGACACATGGTAAAAAATGTGCTAAAGCGGACAGGGAAAAGCTATAAATTGAAAACAACGAAATTTAGACAAGAGCTAATCAAAAAGGGATAGACAACTTACCTTATTATAAACGACGGTCTTTTAACACACAAAACAATTAAAGCATGATAGAAATTTGTAAGCACTTGTGGAGCATACGAAAGCTTTATTTAAAGTAAAACTTATCCGGTCCAAAAGATAACCGGTAAAACGCACATAAAGCGCGTATCAAGTTAAAAATTGATAATAAGAAAGACGGGTTTAGATAAAGCCAATTATTAATTATGGGATAGTTAAAAGTAATTAAACTAAGGTCGTGAAACATTTTTAAACCTATTAAAAACCAAATATTTATAATCAAAAGAAAACATAATGCAAAGTTTCTGTTACGAAAGCGCACAGTAACACTACCCATAGGCGTACATATGAAAAACCAAATTAAATCAAACGATAATTAATCGTACCAGAAAATGAAGGATAGAAATCCTAAAATTTATTTAGACAACGTCCAATTTTATTAATATTAGAAAAATAACACGGAACAATAAATAGACCGTGACACATTAAAGAAAGTTTTCTCGCTATGATTTTGACTTGACAATAAAGTACCCTTATGAATAAAAGTTATTAATTATAAAAATTCTTTGGAATTAACAATTATTCCTACAAATTAAGTCTCACGAGGGAACTACACCAAATGTGAATTTGCAATTTTAAAACTTTGCACACATATACTAAAGACAAAAATAATTGACATGTATTTTTTGTAGGCAAGTGAAACCATTTAGAGGATAAAATAGATTCTCAAAATTGAGATGAAAATTCCGTTTTTCGATGTATTTCAAAATCGAGAGGAGATAGAAAAAAAACTTTCAATTGGCACACGTTTCTTTATTATTTAAGAAGTTGCGATTAATGTATATATCATCTCAGTGACGTATCAAAGTTGGGGGTATTAGCGTAAAATTAAGGGTAAAATACCGCATACATTCAATTATATCACCTAATTGAAAATCCGATTACAGGTTCAGAAAGTATCTTAGAAAATCCTAGTTAAGTGTTTTTGATTGGAGATGTACCCCTACATATAAAGGTTGTACAAAAATAAACGATTTCTTTGTAATATGTGCAATAAATTCCTCTGTTTAACAAATATATCTATATATCCTAATGGCAAAGGTCTGTTACTTTTATTGCTTAACCAGCAAAACATGCTTAAAATTGGGATGAAAACGTGAATTCGTTATATATCATAAATCGAGTAAAATTTGCAATATTTGACTACTTAATTGAAGTTTAGAGACCATAAATACACTTCATATTAGCCGTAATCATTATTATAGTGGTACCTTTGAAGCTTATGGAGAAGGTAAAATAAACAAGATACATCACAAATTTTTATTGTGAATTAGTAAGGAGTTCAATGGAAATTTCCACAAACGTGTTCTGTAGGTTATTATTATTATGCTATACATGGTTGATTGTTTTACTAATTGCTTGTCAAGCAAGACGAAAAAACTTCCTAATGTAAAGAGATATCCTTTTTTATAACGAAAGCTCATTATCACGGTACAGATTGAGGGTTGTAGTTTTTACTCAAATAAGTGTTTTGAACAAAGGGGCATCTTACACTATCCACATCTAATCACAAAACGTGCCACACATGCACTACTTTGTAGATTTACAACAATATCAATTTTAAAAAATGCCTTACTCTAGCGGATTGATAAACTGTTCAGGTCTATACACCCACTTCTGTACTAAGCATATTTAAAAGTATCTCTAAAACGCGGGGAGTACAATTGATTGTGCGTTAATGACTGCATTTTTATGATATTATTTCTTAAACGGAAATTAATTTCGCTATTCGATATCACCATTAAATCAGATAACGTCCGTACACAATATTTCCAAAAATGAAATACATAAGCATCGAGGGGTTACAAATATCCTGTAGTTTTAGATGAGATGGTTAATAATTTAACATCCTTATCCACAGATATAATATCCGATATAGTGGTAGGGCATTTTAGAAGATAAAGTTTGTTATTCAGTGTAATTAGCCAATGCCGCGTTTCACTTGTCTAAAACATTCTCAAACAGGGTTCCTTCAATAATAATTTAAATTAGGACGGTATAAAACTAGTTTTTATTGAACAATTGTATTAAGGAAGTGCGCAAAGCATTTATATTTCAACTATGGGATGGTATTACACAATTTCGGAAATGAAAATCGATTTTTAAGTGTAAAATTGCAGTGTAATTTGAAAGATTTGAATAAATAATTCCTTAAATTGCCTTTACATCGAACATGCTCAATATTGTAAAAAAAAATGATCGATTCTAAATTACCTCAATTATGTGAAATGGCAATACCTAGTAATCTATTACAGTTAGCAAACCAAAACCGTAGAGAACATTACTGTTATTTGAAGGTCAGAATGGTTAGTTGCATAACTTTCTCTTACGTACATACAAAGATATATATATATATATATATGTCCACAAATAATTAAAATTTTATTTACGTTTATTTTGGGAACGATAATTGTAATGGTCACTCATCCAAGTTACTGAACCCGCAAAACCCTGCTTAACTCCTGAGATTTTCTCTGATAACTCGCTTTCACGTATTTTGTCAGGAAAACCTCTAAGTTTACCTAAAAGGATATCAAAGTCATAAAACCGATAGCAAGCTTCAAAAAATTATTAAAAACTTGTTTGAGAAAGGCGCACTTCCGATCATTCGATTTTAACTAAATTCTTGCCGTTTCATGTCTGGAAGATATAAAACTTAAATGTAGCTTTTGATTTTCATAAGATGATTACTTTTTGAGATATCTAATGCACAACTAATACTCCAAGTACTTCCGATTACTCTATTTTAAATATAAAACTAAATTAAGTAGCTAAGAAATACACCAAGTTTTAAAAAATGTTAGAGACGATATCTAAAAATGACAGAAATAAAGTGATACTTCCGGTTATTCGATTTTAACCAAATTCTTGATTTAGCACACTAAAGAGATTATGACCTCAAATTTAAATTTTCAATTAGGTACCGGTTTAGTTTCATAATTATTTTATTCAGACTTAATGGTTAAAGTACTGCCAGTTACTCAACTTACGGAAAATTGTATGAAAAACCGTCTAGATTATATGAAAGAGCATTAGATGTCTAATAAATATAGTAAATTAAAAAAAATCGTTAGAGCCGCTTTCAAAAAGACTGAAAGAACCAGAAAATGATAGGAGTACAGTGGCACTTCCAGTTATCTGATTTTAATAAAATTGTTGCAATCGCCTGCGACGATAGCTACAAATCCATATATAAAATTTTGTTTTTCTAGAACTCTTGGTTTTTGTGTTTATAGACACACATACATTCGCTGACGCGTACGTGCACGCCCTCGCGCACGTGCACGCGCTCATGTCCGCCACAGCAGGCGCGCACGCACGTACACGCACACTCACATCCACATCTACACCCACAACACACACATGCACGCACGCGCGTGTTAGACACTTCCAACACACATTTAAATATACGCGCCACTGTGGTCCGATGCGCGCAAGGCACAGGAAGTAAGCGCGGCTAATGAATTGAACGCTATATTTGGCAGTGACAGAATGCAAATTATGAGCATCAGAATAAAAATTAATATTATTTAATACAATAATAATAATTATAATATTTGTACTAAATATGATTCTGCGCCAATATTAACGATACATTAACTACCATTAACAGAGTAATTACAAATTATCTTTTTATTGTGAAATTTGTATTTTGGGGTTAAAAAGAGATGTCAACGACTATAAATTTAAATATCTTATATTGCCTACGATAAAAAATGTACGTAACAACACACACATACGCAAGCACGCACACACACACACACACGCACACACACGCGCGCACACGCACACAACTACCAACCCACCTACATACAAACATTTACACGCACACACGCATACACACGCACACATGCACACGCACACGCACAGGCACACGCACAAGCAGACGCATACGCGTGCACACACATACGAACGTACCAACGCACATACGCACGCATGCACATACACAAACGCGCGCGTGCGCGTACACATCATCATCATCGACAGTTTTGTTACAATACACTTGTGGAAAGAGTAAGATCTGCCCAGATCTTTCCATATTACAGTAGTTTGCCATGTTAGCACCAATATTAGAATTCGCATGTTACCGATAGAAATACTCGGTTCTAGTACTTCACTAATGAAATGCACAAAACTGGAAATAAACGCTTAAGAACGGGTCTGATAACGTTTCAATCATCAATGTTGAATTTATTTAAACGTTTTATATAAAACTTACAAAGTGTAATATTTTAAGAGCACCTGTTAAACATTATATTATATTTGTCTTAGCTAATGCCATCACGAAAAGGAATTTAAAATGTAATTTTTTTAAGTGTTGTTCTTTATTTGAGCATCATTGTTATAAACACTACTGCCGTTCAATTAAATATAAATAATACCGTATAAGATCCACAATCTAGAACGGAATTATAAGGTAATCATAATTAATGAAAATGACAAGAAATTTAATAATTGAAGGTAATATAACCAAAATAATTCGATCCCAAATATTCCTGGCTGATTCTAAGTGAGTTACATAAAGTTAGGAAGCACTGAGTTGATAATTTCCTATTTTCAATTAAACTGTTAATTGTAAGGAAATTAAAAAGCGAAATAATTATTGATTCTTCTAATCTTATGATTAGATCTAACTGTCTGCGTAGAAAAAAGAATGAACTAATGAATTAAAAGTTGAATTTATTTTATGGAGAGTATTAGTAAATTATGCATAAAATTTGCAGTAATCTGTTTTAAATTCATAAGTACGAGTATATGATAATAATTGTACATATTTATTTTCCCTTTGTAAAATACATTATTATTATGTATTAAACAATACATACATATTAGTTATGTAACTATGTAATTTGAAACTATATTTTCATATTTAGCATTTTTATAAATATTAAACATAATTGAGTATTATATATTAGTTTATTTAACGAGTCAGTTTTCTGTGTCCGGTGTGTAGCAACTTTTTTTCATTTTATTTTAGCAGCATAGAAATGTGGCGGAAAAAAGGATTTCTACAAAATTTAAAATTAAATACTAACGCACTAAAAAATTATTTCCTTAGTTTTAGGAAGTCACTGCTTAGTATTATTAAATGCAGTATACAAGGTTTTTCGCCTTCTAAAAGCTTGTGTACTTGTATTTCAATTAGTCTTCATATGTTTACAATACGATTACTCGTTTGCATTGTAAAGAATTTAATTGATACATAAACTTGCATTCATGTACACCTAATATTGTTGTGAACATGTTTAATGCAATAAATTTATAAAGTACGATATGTATTACGCTAGGAAATCATCAATTACCTGTTAGAGACAGATTAATTTTTCAAATGTTGCAAGAATAACAATAGATGATTTATTAACTAAGAAAGTACTTTTGAAAGCAATAGTGAAGACCTATGTGGAATATTATTTAAACATTTTTTTATATAAAGTCCTAGAAAGTTCTACTGTTTAAAATATAAATTCTGTAAATAGTAAATGGCATAGCGGCTAAAATGTCCATTTTCAAATCGAAAGTCCTTAGGTGCAATTCCAATCATTGTAAGTATTTATTACCACAAATTAACAACTTATTTGATGAATTTAGTTTTTGACATTTCTATTCTATTTAATCCGAAAATAAAATAAATTAAGTAAATAAACGCTAAATATATAAAGCTTAATCGCAAGCTACTTTAAATTTCGTTGCAAAATTAAGGTGATTATTGATAATTAAATGGCATTTTTAGTTAATAGCTATTAGATGTACATTTTGAAAAAATACTATTGATAGGCCGGAACTAAAGATATATTAATAATTATCACTTATTTGCAGAACGGTTATATTTGCTGCCAAAAATTCTTTTCCTCTTTATTTAAATTTGTCATACAGAATTTCTCAAATAAATCATTCAAGTATAATACATTCTTTCTTTGAAACGAATAAAAATACATCATGCTTGTATATAAAGTGTATTCTTTGGTAGTACCCTAGTTATTTATAAGCATTTGGGAATAATAAATACATCCGTAAAGTGGCGCGATATATCTGTACAAAATAAAATGGATCGACCTTTTCGACATAACTGTCAGTTTATTTAATATGAACAATCGGAAATTTATGCCATCGCAAGTGATTATATTCTTTTATATGGTATATTTAACGTTTTCAATTAAAAGTTAATATGATTCATTTGAAATTTAATCCTACCTTCAGCATTTACATTTTTAATTGTACCTAAGACAAAATAGAGCATACACCTATTAAAACAGTAACATCTTGGATGTTGTGCACTTATTACGACGCGAGTTCGTACTATGTGCAGTTTAATTCCTCATTTAGTTAGTTTACGTCAGCTGATATAACTCAATCATCAGCAATCATCAAATTATGTTAGCTAAAATGCAATACAATTCAGTCGTTTTTGACGCTTTATTTGTCGAGCTTTCTATGCTAGGTGATTTCAATTGCTCAAACATTTCTATTCGTTTTGATGTTTGAACAAATGAAAATATTTACCGCATAGCTGATACTCGTGGCCTGATTCATCTAACTTCATAGAAACTAAAATGCACAAGGGGTTCCTTATACACCCACTTCGAAGAACTAGGAACGGCGTCCTTCAAATGAATTTGAAAGAAATTTTATCACGCAAACAGGGAAAAATAAATAAATATGCAATGCAGGTAAGAAACAACGAAATATAAGGCAGGAAAGAAAATTAAAATCAGAAATTCAAATAGTAGATCAAAACCAAACAAAGCAGGCAGCATAAAGATAGAGAAACTAAAAATTGGAAGACGATAAAAATAGAAATGCAGTACAAATTGTGGGAAAAATATATACTAAAGAAAAAAGGCGGCAGATAAAACTGGAATTCACAAAACAAAGGCATAAGACTAAAACATGTCACAAGAATGAAAAAAAACAAATAGTTGTCTAGATTAGTACTTAGTTACCATATGAATAATGTCAATACAAAACATACAAATTTCAATTCCCTCATTCAAAAATTATAAACCCAAGCAAGTTTACCGATGAAATTCGATTAGATAGACCCAAAAAATGCGCGCGCCTTTAAAAATATATAATTTGTGATTTTTAAAATAAATAACTTTGAAATATCTTTTTCTTCTGTTAGTTAATTTTTGCACTAAAATAACTAAATATTAAATAGACTAAAAAATTAAATATTTTTGTAAAAACCAATAAAATTCTAAAAAATCTGGAATAGTTTTTTTATCTGTAAAATGACCCGTTCATTTATAAGATAAAAATGACGACAGGAAAATAAAATTGTATGTACTATTTTAAATATACAATAAATACTAAAGGCTTTAATCAATACTTAATATCTTTTTAATAATAATTATAAATATATTTTGCTTTAAAGAGGTTTCAAGAATTCATTCGCGTAAACAATAAGACTCTGATATAACTTATTAAAACCTGAAATCCTTAAACAGGCCTCTCTGATACCAATGGGCATCTGACATTTCATGAATATATGTATTTCCTAACCTAAAATCTGTAATATGGGATATTTTAAAACAAAACAAAATTGTATTGTTTCTTATACATTGTTTTGTAAACGTAAGTATTTATTTCCTATCAATTTACAGTAGTTGTGTGATACTGTAATATCGTTATTACAACAATTTATTTAAAAGAAAACTCATAATAATAACAGATTTGACTGTCTAACAATAACTTCCTTAAAAGCAGTGGCGGTTCGTTCTAAAGGGCACAAGGGCACGTGCCCACTTAATAAATTATTCAGTCATTCATCATTCAGTCAGTCTATTATTCTTATTTTACATA
>JAHWXV010409864.1:0-10998 GCA_024586415.1 Phrixothrix hirtus | reverse complement strand
CCCGTTCTCAAACTAACCATAATCTCGCACCTATAAATGTTATTATTATTAGCTTCGGTAAGGACAATCAGATTGAGACTACTAATAAGTAGACATTTATTATAAAGGACGATTCGACTTTATAATAGATACCGTAAACTTCCTACGTATACCTCACAAAGACAGCTTCACGCAGTTTTTTATGGACGATTCGAAGAAACTGCTAGGCCTTTGTTTATTATAAAACGAGAGCGATCCAGTTTTAGAATGAACAATTTAGATCCTCAACAACAGCGTTTAAGACAAGGACTTTATCGGTCTTAAATGAAATTCCCATCCATATGAACATTAATTGACTCACCTTGATAAAAATCCTTAAAAGCATGCACTTACACGATAATTAAATATCTTTTTAATGCAAAAATGTTCGAAGCATAACTAACCTTCTACAACTATTTTTATAAGCGCACTAAACAAAAGTTTGTAGATAGAATGTAAATAGAACGCAGATATTTGTAAATATACGATTGTTGAATAGACATATTAGATATACGACTAGTAAGTAAATCGCTAACCTGCGACCATATCCCTGACTCTAGCATAGTAGAAAGGCATAATCGCTAAATAAATAACAGCTGTATAATATCTATAACCGTTGTTGTATGGATACACTAGTAAATTTTAAATATGCTTTTGCATGGTTATTTATAGTCTAAGTTATCTTGAATTCTTGGAAAGGTAACCCTTCTTCAAATATTTACTGTTTGGTGGGGCCTTTTTAAAATTCTTCTAGAATTTTCTATTATTATAAGTTTTTGTAGTTATTTATAGTAATCTACTTATAATTATTATAATTTACATGTCACTTAAATTAGTTTCTAAGTTTTATCCCTAGATGTCTATCTAGGTATTATTTGAAAAGAAATTGTTTAAATTATACATCCTTTATTTCTAATAAAATTATCAATTTTTAAGAATTCGTTTATATCATATTTACACTAATTTCTATGTATCTATTTAATCATCTAATAAATAATTTTGATTAGTTTCTATGAATTTAACATTCATTTATTTGAATCCTTCTATTTATTTATCAGATGTTTTAATTTAATTTCCACCTATTCAATAAATCCTAATAATTAATGAAGTATTTATTTCTTAACGAGTCAGTAGATTACCTTTATTAAATTTAGTTATTATTAGTTTCTTTCAATTTTATTTGGGGAAATTTTATAGAAAGAACTAATAATATAGTGATGTCACGATTCGTTACAAGGTTTCCTATTACAATGCAAGCAGTGTCATCTAATACGTAGATTTCAATTATTTTTCATTATATACGATGTAGTTAATACTTTAAATTGAGAACACTCAAAAGTGGTTTCATATACAAAGAGTTAACAATTATACAAAGCCATCCATACAAGAGTTTCAATTTCACTAGAGGCCTCTCATTTCATATTTCACTTATATCAATTGACTCTGGCCGTTAATAAATTTGTATATATAATTAAAATTAATAGGAAAACTGTTTATCTTCGTAATCTTATCTATGAGATTATTGTGTACTAAGGACAACATACTGTTGCGATGTGTACTTACGTTAGCTGGAAATAACTTAAGTTATCTTTTCATTTCCATTGTTTAGCATTATAATAATTATTCTCTTTGTATCATGAAAATTCATTTTAATACAAGAATTCCTTATAAGCTAACTTCTAATTGTAGACTTTTAAATGAAAATTGCAAAAGCTTCGCTCTGCGAAGAGAAAGTAGGACACTTAATAAATCAATACAATACCTAATTAAAATCAAACAAATTGGTACCTAATTCTAAAGATTCTATTTCATTTTATGATTACTTTGAAATGATATTTATAGCATTACTACAACAAAATTCCTCTTCTGTAACTTTTATGTAAACCTAAAATTTCGGTCGATAGCCAATTTGCAAAACAGAATTGAGTTAATAAAAATTTAACTACGATCGTCGCGTTGCTTCGTCCAGAAAGCAGCGTCCACTTTCAAAATAACAAAACCCTAGTTTTTATGTTATTTATGAATTACTAATAATGTACACTTCGTTCATTTCCAAACAATGGTTGTCGTTATTTAGCCACCTTTCATTTTCTAATTTAGAATCTTTAGAAACTGCAACGGTTTATAACAAATAACTTGTATCTTCAATTTCAAAGCCATTCAACTGAAAATAGAATTTTTACTAAGAGAACAAAAATGTATCTTACTTACATTAAACGTTTGTATTATTTTACAGCTCACTAGCTTGGACTAAAACGGCCAAACCTAGTACGAAATAATGAAACTCCGATTGATTATTTTGCTCAGTAACTCATTTCCATAGATAATTTAAACATGCTTTGCATTTATTTAGATATTTTATAACAATTTTGGGTATTAATTGTTACTTTAAACATTTCATATATTAATTTTAAATTGTTTTTAACCGATTGTTTAAAATATTTGTAAAACCAGGCAGCAAACAGTATAATTGAGAGTATTTTCGTATATCGGAATATACCTTCTTTTCTTGGTAATAATGAAAGTAAATCGTCACGGAAATTCAATAATAAAACATTCAAAAATAATCAAAAAGTTGTTTAAAATACTTTACAAATTTGAAATATTTAGGAATTCAATTGCCGTATTGGTCGTGACGTCACGAGGCAGTAGATAGAAACGCGCATGTTAGTTTTTTATAGACGTTTACGATAATTAAACCGTTCCAGACCGGTAGAAATGTTTTATCTCCGTTTTATCCTAAAAACTTTTAATGAAAGATATAGAAGGAATGCTTGATCGGTGTGAAGCGGTTTAATTATCGTAAACACATATTTTGCATCATCACAATAACCAACATATTCGAGGTTATACACATCAGATCCGCTGTGTAGTTTTGTAAAACTAGCTTTAACGTTACTAATCGTGCAGGTACAGTTTATTAAGCCATTTAGTAATGGAAAAAGGATATGTCAAGGCTACATTCAACAGCTTGCTCAGAATGAACATTTTTATGGTAGGAGAATTTCTTTAAAATGATTCGCGGTTCAACTTAGCAGAAATCAGAGGCCCCAAGGCACAAGCGTAATTAAATGAATACCGTTGCTTATACAAAAATTAGTTAAATACTTGTTTTTAAAAATCTAACTACTTATTTTAATTAATTAGGTATTATTCATAAAGAGAATCCTATGGTGATAATGCTATAGGATATGTACAAATTAAACGTAATAATAATAGTTGTATTGCAAAAGCAAAGATATGTGCAGAACACAGAATTCACCATAAAGCGTATATGGTGTCATTAACAATAGAGAAATCGTAGAAAATACTTAGTGTCACGACTGTATAGCATTATCTGGTAATTTATTCGAATTGAATTGATGACGATAATGGTACATATAAAAACTATTGGAATCCAGCAGGCTGTAAGTATGCGTTAGCATTATTATTGCATTATTGCAGAAGTGAGGATCCGGTTCCTACTGATGTTACGTGTTATTGGAAAAAGCCTCGCTTGGCTACTGTTGGATCTGCAATCAAATTTATAACAAGTAAGAGTTTGAATATGTTATTTTTTTTACAATGAGGTACGAACCAGCACATACATTTTTTAAAGTGTCGTATGCTATTTGTGTTGTATAAAAAGAAACTTTACTAAAGTGTTTTCGAGATCTTTACCGTTCAAGATCTGGTACCCGACTACCGGCATAGAACGTTACTAGCTGTTGACGTAATTTGACCGCGTGTCGCATTTCTGGTCAAATGGCGCCGAATTCAGAAATTTAAATTTTTGAGGCATACGAAAAGCAATAATTTGTTTAAAACCATGAATACAGCTAAAAACTGCTTCAACGTGCCATATTTTGACAAAAAAAATTAGGTGAAAGTCCCCAATTGCAAGAAGCACCCAAAAATTTCGATTAAACCTGAATAGAATTTGACACAACTAATAATTTTATATTATCACGCTGAAACTTAATCTTAAAACTGCTTAGGTCATCTTAAAATATATAAGTTCCCCTATGTTGCTTACTACGGTTTAACACCTAAGCCATCATACTAAGGCGCGCTGCACATTGGAGTGATACATTAGTTGTCGCAAGATAAATGCGATTATTATCTTAAGATAACTTACTAAACCGATACAGTTTGAACGATATCACAGATATTGGGAAATGTTTTTCTAGGTCAATTGTAATGACGAGCTCGTCAAGTATGGAAAATATTGTTGTCGCCTACGGGTTTTTAACTAGAAAGAGAAATAAAAGGAAATATCGGGTGCATTCGTATAATTTAGTCAATGTGAAACACAGTTTGGCGGTTATTTCACGAGATTTGTCTCAACATGAAGCTAAATTTCAGAAATTTTACCGAATGAGCCCAGAACAGAATAGCTTGCCATTTTTTCTCTTCAAAGTGATAACACTAACTTCAGAGTGGCTATTTCCCCGCCTAAAAACCTATTTATCACACTAACATAAGTCAATGCAATAAAAATAGATCCAGTAGAAGCTTGCAGTATTCCTTGTAAAAGGAAAATAGGTAGATTGAAATTGTAACTATGTTGTTGGGAATTTTGTCAGTTGTGTATACCGTACTGGTTATATAAGCAATCTAATTGTCCATATAGTCCCAGATTTTTCTATTTACCTTAAAATTTAATTAAACTGCTAAAATTAACCTTTAAGCACTCAACTTTTCTATTGTTTCATGTTTGAGAACCGCTGACATTACTTCGAGTAGTGTACGTTTACATGTATTATTTACGATGGCGGTTTGATTAGTGAGGTAACTAACATAGAGATGGTGCCATAATCGATGCATGCGTGTCATTTATCAAATCTATCATATGTTATAAGACAGCTGTCAAAGTTTTAGCCAAATACGTTGTGTCCTTTGCCTTTTACAGTTGTTTAAAGTAAATGTGTTAAGTTGTTTTGTTAATATGGACAAAAAATAATTTCGTGCTGTGATTAAACACTTCATACCGCCAGGAAAAACACAAAGAAATTAAAGAAGATTTAGATAATATTTACAGCGAAACTGCACCATCATTTAAGACAGTTTGTTTCTGGATGAATGAATTTAAACGTGGCCATACGAGTAGCGAAGATGCAACAAGATCAGGACGTCCGAAAGAGGCTACCACTGACGAAATGATCACCAAAGTTCAGGATCCTTTTTAAATGATCGTCCATTAAAGGTGCGCATGGTAGCAGTCACTATAGATATACCTAAAGAACGTGATGGTCATATCTTACATCTGACTTTTTCTTGTTTCCAAACTTGAAAAAATGGCAAGGTGTAACAAAATTTTCCTCTAATGAGAAAGTGATTGTAGAGACAGATGATTATTTTGAGGCGTTTGATTCATCCTATTATAGTGAAGGCATTAAACGACTTGAACATCGTTGAAACAAGTACATCGAGTTAAAAGGGAACTATGAAAAAAAGTAAATGCAAAAACCTTGAATAAAGTACCTTCTTTTGTACTACTTACCTTAATTTTCACACCACCCTCGTAAAATAATTTCTACCTAAAAAAACAATGGAATTAAGGTTCAGTTTTGCGTGCAGCTATTAAAAACGTACGATTCTTACGGAATTTTACTTTTTTCCAGTGGGTGCTTAAATATCCATCGGCCTCACATTTACTACATTACCAACACGTTCCACGTTTTACGTGTACAATACTTCCATAAATAGATTGTTGTTAACCGGCTGGTAGGAATGTCCTATTTTAATCCGAGAAATCAGTCATTTAAAAAACATATGTGTGAAACGGTAAAATTGTCTAACATTGACTACAAATCTGAAAACTAGATAAAATAGGATTTTCAAATATTCAGAAAATGTAAAATATATTAATTAACGAAAGTTAAATCAATTGGAGTTCACGGCAACAAATCTTCTGTTATTGCAAATAACATTGAAGAGTAGAATAAGTAAATTTTGTAAGTATAATAGCTTAAGGTGAACTGCTAACCTCATGTGTGTCCCATTATTTTATTCTTTTTAAAATGTTATGCAACATTTTTAATAATTTTAATTGCAATTCAAGAATATTTTAATAATAATAATTTTAGTTTTATTTATGAATCAAATTATTTTAAAATTGGATAGTAGATTTAGTGTAGCATTATCTAGAAGCTAAGATAGAAATTAAATTACTATATATAGTTAGAACATTTTAAATTAGATTTAAATTAAATACTATAAAGAAATTAGTAGTAATATATTCGTAATATGATTATATGCCACTTAATTTTTTTAATACTGAGGCATTTTCTAAATGATAGCAAAACAACTGTTAAGTTTGATAAACTTGTGAAATATTACATAATAATCTAGAAATTAAGTGAACATGATTTTATAAAATCAGAGTAAAATATGTGTAAGGGAGAGGACATATCTAAAAGACACAGAATGTCTTATACTCAGGTAGCCAATCAGCTAAACAGGGATTAGGCCTATTGAGGAGAAATCGCGTAAAACCCATCAGAACAAAAGTAATATATGTATAGCCCGAGTGATAAAATGAAACCATTTTTCACAAATTTATTGTATATAAAATAAAATAAGCTCCCATAATAAACAATTTAACCTGGTGTTACCCAGGTGGGATGTCACAAACTCCAAGTAAATTATTCCTTACTGCCAATCCCTAAATTTTTATTTTATGCAGATGAATATCTTAGTAGCTTCCTAAACTTACTAAAGAACATAACAATCAATTTAGTTTCGTTCTGTTTCATGACTTATGTGTGTCGCGGCCGTTTGAAAAGCATTAAGGTTTCTCACACCCCAGTTTAGTAATAACGTTACTATACTTTATCACTTATAGGCAAGTGTACTAAGTAATTAATTTGTTATGGTCATGTTATTTCTGGTATTTAGGTTCTATTACCATACATTAGGAATTCATAATTTTGTTCTTTTAGATCAAATTTCATAATTTTTTGAGCATTTATACAAATTTTTTATAATAAGATTACATTTTATGCAGTGGAATATGTAAAGTCTGAGTTTTTATTTAATAAAGTTTGAAATATGACCTTGTTTTATATAAATTCTTATAATTTACCTCCACAGACTGTAAATATAATATAATTAATCAAAATATGTAATTCTAAACATGTTTTGTTGCTTTATATTGCATTTGAAGATGGGGTTTCTCATACCACACTCGAGCTTGTAAAATTCACCTGAATAACGACAGGTTAATAGTATATAGCACTTTCGATAAATTTAAAATTCAATGAGCAATTAAATAATTGTTTTGCTTATAATCCCATGAAGCAATTAATATTTATTTATCGAATCAAATTACTTACATGGTTACTTATATACATAATCAGCGCGATTCTAATTCAAGATCTTTAAGGTTCCCCTACACAGAGCATAGGCAACCCATTTAACAAGTCGTTTTTTGCGGCACTTTCTTGACACTTTTAACCCCCTAAACATTAATTTGAAAAATTGCAAAAAAATCACTGAAAGGTAACACCATTTTCTATGCCTCTATTGAAAGACTTTTTTTTAATTTACTAGATTAACATAGATAATCGTTATATAAATTCTCAATCAAAACCCTAAAAATACCATATTACAAGTGCAAATTTTAAAAAACGTTTCAATAGAGTACTTTTAGTTGCCAATCGCGTAGTGCCAAAAATTTTTTTTCAAAAATTGTTTTAGATGATAAAAAGTCGCAAAAAAAATTATAATTTTGTCTAAAAGAAAAAATGGTAACGGTTGGCTGCACTTGCAGGTAAAACGTGTTTACCCTTCTAATCGACATTACAGGATTAGTGTGAGTAATCCCATATGTAGGGATTGCAGACTTATTTGGGATGCTTTCTAGAATTAAATACAATATTTTTCACTTAACTTTACCGAAAGGATAACTAACTTATCTATATATTTTTAGTCACAATTATTTATATCTGTTTAGTTAATACAAATAGCAAAACCTACAAGCTCCTTTACAAGTAAATAGCTGACTCGTTTAATAGAACTGCAATTCTTTTACATCATAACAAAAAAATTGAAACATTCTAGGATTCATTTCAAAGTTTATATAGCTAACTTTACAATTTATAAATGGTGCTAATTAAATTGCAAGAATTTGAAAAATTATTAGACACTTGATATTTTAATACTTTTCCTCCCATTTCGCTGATTTGGTTTTGTCAATAAAAATGTTCTATTAGGTCAATACTCCTTGATCACTATATTACTGGTTTAATTAGAGTAAATCCAAAATAAATCATATATTAGATAGTAAAAAAATATATCTGTGGGATAACGTAATTGACAAGATGTTTTTGCCGTAATTTTTATTAAATTTATAGTATTCCAAATTGTGTTTCCCTTTGTTACGGCAAAGTAATAGAAATGTCTATGTAATAAACATAGTTAAATTGGATTCCTGTGGTTTGTGTTGGTATTCATGTGAATATTTTCACTATAAATAATAGATTTGTTATTGCTTTATTGTTGATTACTTATTAAGTTACGTTAATTATGATGATTTATTAATGTGTAATAAAGCGCCATAGAAATCTAAAATACTTTAGTTTATTTTAAATATTCAAGGCGTATGTTTTGATTTCGACATTTTTCCGGGTCAATAATTTCAGGCAACAATGCTTCCATATAAAACTACTCTAATTAAATTGATTAGCGTGCTCGTTGTTGTTTCATTAAATTCGAGAACAATATTAACTCAAATGCATAGGTAATGTAACTAATTTATAATCTGGTGACAAAAACCGTTAAAAGACGATTAGCTCATAATGACGTTTCTAATGGAATGGAAATTACACCGCACGTTTCTCTAGCAACATGTAAGTACGACATGTATTCCAGCAGCATAGACCTAATTAAAAAATAAAAAAGCATAAAACAACTTTATTAGACATAGAAATTTGTGTACATGTAAACAAGTAAACCTATGTACTATATACATGTTGTCCAGAAACAAAACCGACAAACCAAGAGGTTAAAATCTAGAGCTCATTCTATGACGATTTGACCTAAATCATTTTATCCGAAAGTACCTCCTAACAAGCTACATCGTTTTAAAGATGGTGACTTGTAGGCAATTTTCTTAAAATTTCTCGAGAACTCTTTTATATAAAGAACAAAAATTTCGACATGTAGAGTAATGAAAATGCTCAATATCTGAGATAAATGAAGACATTAAATTCCCACCATGGGGGTAGTTGCCCACATTACAGCTAACAATTTTTTAATTTTTTAATTTTTTGCTTTGAAGTTGACAGATTTGTATATATAATTCCGACATTTTTATAAATAAAAGAAATTCTTGTTTTAAGTCGATAAACGCCGCCGTTTTCGAAAAAAATCTACTTGAAAATGTTTTGCTATGGCTAACAATTCATAATATCAAAACGCTCTAGTGGAAGTATGCTTTGCAAAAATAGTGATTCCTAAGAAAAATAAAACAGGTAGAGATTCTGACATTACTGAAGGTCACGAAGAAAATATTCTAATGTAAATTGAAGGTAATCCTGAAATTAGTGTAACGCGTTTGGCTATAACGTATCCCGCCATTTCAAAATCGTTTGTATGGAATATTGTGCAAAAAGAATGTTTTCATCTGTTCCATTTTGCAAAAGTATAAACCATATTAGAAAAATATTTTCCTAGACGAGTTAAATCTTCCACAAGGATGCGCATTCAAAACAATCTAAAGCGCAACTTTTTTTGCACATATTTTATCCATCGTCGAATCAACCTTCACCATAGCTGGAATTTTTAATTTGCACAATGCCCATTTTTATTTATACGTTGATGAAAATCCGTATGCTGCTAAAGTAACCAGTCATCAGCAACCATTCAGCATAAATGTTTGGATAGGTGTACTTCACAATATTCTGCTTGGACTTGTAGAACTACCTGCACGTTTGAATGGGGGTGATTATTTAAATTTTCTGATAAACACATTACCGAATTTATTGAATGACGTGCCTCTAAATATTCTCCAAAATTTGTGGTTTTTACATAATTGGTGTCCAGCTCATTTTAGCCGAAATATTCGCCAATTCATGAATAGTACTTATGGGGATCAGCGGATTGGGAGGGTTGGTCGAATTGTTTGACTAATAAGGCCCCTGATTTATGTATTTGGGACTACTTAAAATAATATGTACATTCTGTTTCCGTAGCAAGTCGCAAACACCTCTGGTTAAGGATTAATAATGGATGCGCAGAATTTAGGAATTCATTTAGAATTTATTCAAAAATGCGGCGCTCTTTTGCTAATAGAATAAATTTATGTATCGAAACGAATGTCCATCTTTTGTAATTTATGTTTTTACTGTAACTTCTTTTTAAATTAAATTATTTATTCAACTAGAGCGTTTTGTTATTATGAATTGTTAGTCATAGCAAAACATTTTCAAGTAGGTTTTTCTCGAAAGCAACGGCGTTTATCGACTTGAAACAAGAATATATTTTATTTATAAAAATGTAGGAATTATACAAATCTATCAACTTCAAAGCAAAAAATGAAAAAATAGAAATAATATTAGCTAAAATGTAGGCAACTAACCCCAACATGATACGATCATGGTGGAAATTTAATTTCATCATTTATCTCAGATAATCGGTCATTTTCATTACTCTACGTGTAGAAATTTTGGTTTTTTTACATAAACTAGTTCTCGAGAAATTTTAAGCAAACTACCTACAAGGCACCATCTTTAAAACGATGTAGCTCTATTAGGAAGTACTTTCAGATAAGATTATATAGGTCAAATCGTTATAAAATGAGCTCTAAATTTTAACCTTTTGGTTGTCGGTTTTGTTTCTAGACACCCTGTATAATATGCAAGAGTCATTATTGTATTCTAAAATTGCTTGCTATGTTATAGTAATACAGTGTGTTCATTTTATGTTGTAGGAACCGCCTTTTAGAAATATCAACTATAGTTCTAATTTGCCACTCTATTAGTATCATAGTATTATTTA
>JAHWXV010409828.1:0-13281 GCA_024586415.1 Phrixothrix hirtus | reverse complement strand
TCTTAGTACATGTATAAAGGAAATTATGAATGGATGAATTATTTATGCTTTTAAATTAATTTTAGAGTTTACAATTTAGGTGTATAGGAAAGTAACTAGCATCAACAAATTCAAATTAAATTTAAAATGGGTAAGAGAAAGTCATGTGTTGTCTCACACCAGATTTTTAAATAATAATTTTGTTTCAAAAAAGGTAAAAACTTAATTTGATTACGTTTACAACAATCACAAAAGTTAAGCAAGTTTGGATATAAATTCTATCAACAATTGCAAAAAAATTCTTCACATTTAAATTCCATGTATGTAACTTTTTAATAAAATAGATTATATGTAATTACTAAATTATATTCTATGAATTACAGTTAAAAATCAGGATAAAAATAAAGATAAAATAACACAATAATAACATTACTTGAAAGTTTTAGAAAAAATACATTAAGGTACCGTTTATACCTTCACTGTCTTCATGATATTTCTAAGAAACCAATTAAGTTTTTGTTGTAAATCCCCTCTTTACAACTTGGTTGTTAACTGATGTAGATTTTTATTTAAAATCCACCACATTGGAAAATTATTCTAAAAAAGATATGTCATGTATCTCGTACTTGAATACCTTCTTTCATATAGTCCAATCAAAAATGTTATCTTGATCAATTTTAGTTCATTCTCTATCTAACCCTTTTACTGATCACCACCAAAAGAAAGTCTCTTATAATTTGTATCCTTCAAATTTTTGAGTTATTGTGGACAAAATGATCCTGAACAATTTGTTTTAATCTGCCGCATTAGAAAATAATAAATAATACATAAATATTGCATTGTATACCCTTTAAATTGTTTGAATGCATTTTCTTTCCATATATCAAAAACATCACCAACATACTTCTAATTACAATTTCAATCAATAATCTAGGGATTTTAAAAATTTTCTATAGAACTAGTAGTTTGTCCGGCATAACCTGAGTAAAAGTTTCACTGTGCACATGTAAAATGAGGGTCAAGGCATGCCTAGTATACTCCATGGTAACAGCGAAGTCAGTGTTTGGTAAATGTAAAAATAAATTTTTTCATTTGATTAACTGTCATTTTGACAGTTTATACAATTTTTCGTAAAAAAATTGCATAGTGTCAAAGATTAGCAGAGGAATGCTTTGTTACAATTACAGTGGAGTACAGGAATGCAGTATGTGCTAAAATTAAAAATGTAGAAACAGAATGTTATGGACATTGTAACTGAGCCACAAGTCAAAGTAATTCTAATGACAGTGAAGTGGAATTTAGTGATACTTCTAATGAGAATTAATCTTTTTTGGAGCGAATAACCATAGAATGTCAAATAATCGGTTTCTAAGTTTTCTTAGTCATTTAAACCTTAAAATAATGGTGCATTGTTGTAGAATATAATAGTATTTTAATAACTTGTTTCTTATGTCACATACTTGCTCTTATTTTTACAAAAATACAATAACCTTTCTAAAAGTAATTCAATTAAGTTTTTGTAACAATTTATTAAATAAAATTTAAATAGTCATCTCATTCATTATGGATAATTTTCATTATCAATGTCTTTCTGTTTTGAGTGTACTTCAAGTTGCAAACTTGTAAATAACCACAAAGTAAGGTGTATTAAACCAAAGTAGTGACTTATTTATTCTCAGGTTACACCGGACAAACTGTACTAGGAAATAAAGATGATAGACATACTAAAATTCTGTGTATAAAACTTACTTGCAAACTGAAATTAAGTAGATTTAGAGAAAAATAATGTGTTTAGAAAACAGTGACAATCTGTGTTTTAAGTATGAATGATTTTCAAGTTTTCTTTTATAATAATAAGGTTTTTTCAACAAAACGTTAATAAATAACTAACAACATCAAATCTTACTAAATGAAATTTCATTTAATTTTTCCAGAAAATACTTCATATTTTTTTGTTCAGACATTTCTTGTTCAGTTATTAAATTAATTTAAGCCTTTGACATTTTAGATTTTGTTGTTTGCAAAGGTCTTTTCTCTAAAAATTAATAATTATATAGATATTTAGATTTTGATATATGTACCAACAACAAATAATGGTACAGCCATATATTGCTTATATTAGGAGGTATTTTAATATAAATATAAAGAAGAAGATTCCTCCTAAAAATGGTACGAATTTTAAAATTTAATTTGGCACAAGTGTAAAATGGACAATTCTAAGGCTTCTCACCAAAAGATCTTTAATCTAACTAAATAGGTAAAACTTTAAAAGTTTGCATTTCCAAACAGCGTGACACAGCACGAGCAGACCAATGGTTTCACTTGTGCCAAATTAAATTTTAAAATTTGTGCCATTTTTAGGAGGAATCTTCTTTATATTATTTATGTACCAATGATTTATCACTTTTATAAATTATGTTTTAACAGACTTTTAAATTAAGGTTAATGAAGTATGGCAAAAATATTTTTTGTCACATAAACAAAATAGATATTAATGTTTTTCTCTTCATGATGGAATAAAGTAGTTTGCAATGTGTCACTAACCTGGTATTCACTATAATTTAAAAATTGCATTCAAGTTAAAGTTATGCCTGATGTAAACAAACATATATCAGTTGTGTTCTTGAAGCTAAGTATATAAGCAGTAACCATTTATGGCATGTTGCTTTAATATTTATCACTTGACAAGAGAAGAAAAATCTTAATTATTAATTTTATGACGAAGTAATTCTTTATAAAAAATTCTGCTTTTCAAGAACATAAGATTACCACATACAAATCTTAGATCAGATATACGGGGTGTTAATAAATTAAGAAAACATGACGATATTTCAAGAGAGAAGTATTGTTATTTATTATTGTACACAATATTTTTACAAAACAAATGTTTCTAGTCTAAAATACAGCCTGAATGCAAATTTTCAAATCAAAATTCCAATTTTTGCATTTATTCTCAAATTACCTCTCACTCCAACACATTTTTCTGCTCTCTTAATAAATTCTTTTAATATTTTCCGATCATGTGGCAGATCATTCAAATAAACTCTTTGTTTTAAGGCACTTCAAAGAAAAACATCTAGTGGTGTAATGTCAGGTGACCTAACAGGCTAATGAATTGAGCAAACCTACCTATCCAATGTTTCAGCAAAATGATGATCTAAAAATTGACTGACCAAGACTGTGAAATGAGCAAGACAGCCATCCTATTACCTAAACGGGTTCGCAGTTCCAACCCTAATATTTAGAAACAAAATGTGCAAAAATACACATGCTGATTTAAAATTTCCTCCATAAAATATAGACCAACAATCCAATAAAATAAAATTTCACACCATACAATAACTTTTTTGTAACATTAACTTCTTCTGTTAATTATTTAATTAAGCTTATCAAGAGCTCAGTGACCATTATTTTGGGAAGTACATGCCCATTGGTGCAAAATGTAGATTCATTGGTGAAAAAATAAATCTGTGAAATCTTCTGTGCCTACGTATAAATAAAACTCTATACTTTTCTCTACATCTCAAGTGCAAGTGTATGGCAGCAACTTTGGCTTGAAAGGGTGAAGTCTGATTTCCTTTAAACATTTTTGTAATAAATTTTTGCTTATATCCAACATAATATGCAAGCTTCCTTAAATATAATTTAGTGTTATTTGTAACTGCCCTACTACTGATAATGTAGATGCATCATTTTCATTGTTTTCTTGATTTTTTAAAAATTTATTACCAAAGAAGTTTTAGTGAATTTTTTTATTAATTTTATTGCTTGGTTAAAAGTGTGGCAATTTTTATCATTCATTGAAATAATTATTAATACAAGTTAAAATTATTTTGCTTATATAATTTGTTCTTTAAATCAAACAAACCAAAAAAGGTAAAAAACTAATATCAATTATCCAAAGAAATCTTTAGGCAACACTGTGAGAAACAGAGAAAGAGTCAGTTTATAAGTCAAGGAAATTCAAAGAATAAAGGTAAGAAGTAGGGTAGGTCTATATTATTAAGCACTTAATGTGAGATTCACTGAACTCGTACCTTAACAGTAAAATTTGATCTATAGTATACCCTAAATTAGATAAACAAGATCGGGGTGAGTGAACTGGGAAACAAAAAGGCATTTTGACATAACACACTTACCAGGTTTAATAAGATTACGCAAGAGGCAACATATAAATAAAACATTACATTTTTGACAGGTCCAAAAATTAATTTAAAGAAACGTTACATTTAAGTATACAATGAGCGAGTTTCAAAAATCACAAACATTAATACAATTTGTCATATCAACGTAGGGGCCAGCAAAGTAAGATACAAAACAGTATATTTTACTGTCAAACATGGGTAAAATAAATAAATATATATTTTGACATTTAATGTTGGGCAAGTAAGATAACCACTATTACATTTTGTCACATCAACATGGAGCAAGTAATATACAAACATTACAAGCACCATCTCATGAAATTAATGAAAGAAAACAACTGAGTTCTGAAGAGAATTATTAGTTATTGCATAATACATGTAAAACCCAAGCAACGAACACCGACTAATTATGTGTATGATAAATTTTACTACAACTACTAAATGCCAGCTGCTGTGACAGCATCATCAATTTTTATAGCAGTCTTAAGAAGCAATGCTGTTTTGCTCAATAGAAAATGGAGATCACAAATGTGTTTTTGTGAATGTGCATTGTCAACGATTTGTAAGCACAACTTAAAAATATCTAATAAATCCAGTAAACTTCATTATATTTTATTTTACTTAATCCTTTCACTCATAATTTATCAAAAAGTTTAATTTTTTGAGAACGAATATTTTGGTTTTTTAATAATTTTTGGCAATCATGAAAAATCAGCATGACTCACCAAATTTGGACTATAGTTTGTCTTCACTTGAGAACAATGTGAGCAAATGGTAGTGAAGTATAAATTGAAAAAATAAGAAATTAAAAATTAGTTTTATTATGCATAATGTAAAAAATATTTAAATACATATTGGGTTTTTGCAACATGGACATTATTTTTACCATTTATAATAGGCAAATGTATCACCTTGTTTAATTGAACTTCTTTCATTGGAAAGGTTTTAATTTTCTTCTTTTAGGTCCTGATATGGTATCAGCTGTAAATACAAGATGACCTCTTTTCCTAGTTGCTATGTTATTTAGTATGTATCACTTCTGCAATATAGGCTCTAAAATGTACCAAATGTAAAATTTGAAATTTTGGTATATTCTATATTCAAGTTATGTATTAATGCAAGCTAAATCTATCACATTTGTGAACATACATAGTCCATTCTTAGGATTACATTAATATTCTGTAAAAGCTGGCCAAAAATCTAATTTATCAACATCTTCCACATAGGCACTGTAATTTATGATGACTTTTTGCCTATGACTCAAATATAGTGTTATATAAAAAGTAGGGACAAAAACAATATATTTAGTACTAGAGTGAGATCCAGGATGAAAAAGACTAAAAGAAAATCCTAGATCTAAATGGCTCCAGGAAGTAAAAAAATGTTCTTTATAATCAAGGACACAAAACTGTAAGAAAAAACAAAGAATTAGGTTTAAAACAATGGAAATAAGAATTCCTTTATAGTAAGCTATGCATCTAGTGAATTTCAAGAAAAATCGGCATAATCTCTAAGCCAACATAAACAGTAGAACTTCTATTTCATTAATTGCTACCTAGTAAAATTTTTATGGAATTCTAAAATAGTTATAAATTGTACAAAATTTTCCATTTGGATTCTCAACTTCTAATAGAAGCTCCACTGTAGATAGTGAAATTTCCATTTTACAAAATTTTAATTTACAAAATTTTCTGTCAAAATTTTCATCAAAATTCTTCTATTGAAGTTATTTACCGATTATTTTTATCCTATTTTATAAAATTATGGAAAATGTCTGAAAATCTGAAATTGTGTGAAATTTGTAAACAAGCTTATCATTTTCAATGCTCTATCAATGAATCATATCAAAATAAACATTATAAATCCAAAAAATTTGAAAATGTCCAAGTTATGTAGGTACCCGTGATAGGATCAACTCCACAGCACTTCCACAAAACAAAAACCGCAACAACCTAGATGTCAAAGATTCAACACAAATTCACAAAATGCCACTAATAATAAACCAATTGATTTGCAAATGGGAATCATTAATATTGAGGAAGTTCTAAAGGATATACTTGCACTTCCTACAAATTCTGATGCCTTTCGCCGGTGGATCTGAAAATTACAAAAATTCATGAAGAAATTGAACAATCAATACAAGGGTCATAACTAAAAATAAAATTACTCATTTAGACAATTTATCTCAAACCCCACGACATACACTTTTGATCATGCTTTAAATATTAAAATTAATTTGAAAAGCAAGCCCAGAACAATATTAGCGCATCCTCAAATGTTATATTTAATTTTGAAAAAGCTAATTTTCCCTTATATGAATTGATCAAAGGCATAGATTGGAAAACTGAAATCAAAGACACCGATGTGAATATCAATACGCATTTTACAATGCATATAACATATTTCAACAAATTCTACCAACTAATAATAAACAGAGTCAAAAATTCCCTATTTGGTTTAATGTCCCAATAATCAAATTAATTAAAAAGAAACACAATTTAAGATGTAAATCAAATTATAGGACATCTATTACTTTACAAAATAAATTCAATGAATTAAGATCAGAAATTAAAAATCAAATAAAAGTAACTTATAATAATTATTTAATTATTACAGAATAACAAATCATACAAGATTCTAGAATGTTATGGGCCTATGTGAGAAACAAAAAAAATCTGGTTTTACCTCAAATAATGTATAAAAGCGACCAAAAATTTGTAAATCAGCAGGAAATAGTACATGCTTTTGTAAATTATTTCAACGATTGCCTCTCAATCTGATTTTTCTAAACTATCACATACAAGCTTGGGATGATAATTAAGCAGCCTTTAAATAAAGAGCAGTATTACACTAACTATTAATGTGAAATTTTAAAATTCCATGTTTTAAGTTGGTCATATTGAAAATCTGACTTCAACCTGTCAAATGGATTGTAGTTAGCACCTTCGCAAAGTGAGTGTTTTTGTTTGTTTTGTTATGGATAACATTGAGAAATATGCCATTATTAATTTTTTGTATATGAAAGATTTAAAAAATGCAGAATGTTTTGGGCGATTCTGCTTCTTCATATATGTCCATAAAAAGTTGAATAGCCGAGTTCTAACGAAGTTTGTCACAAAGGTAATGGCAATGGTTTTCTGGAATGCTAAGGGAATTTTAATGGTCGATTACCTTCCAAAGGGGCAAACAATAAAAAAAGGCCAGGTTTAGCACATAAAAACATCATTTTCATCATGATAATGCCTGCCCTCATACCAGTATTGCTTCAATGGACAAGATTCGTGAATTAAGATATGATTTACTTCCCCATCTACTGTATTTGTGCTACTTATCTTCATCAAACTTTTACCTATTTCCCAAACTAAAAATTTTCAACTGATAAGGATGTCAAAGCCACAGTAGATGCATATTTTGCCAGACTTGAAGAAAATTTCTTCCATGATGAAATTTCATTGGAATATCATTGGAACAAATGCATTAAACATTTAGGAGATTATATTGAAAAATGAAAATATTTGTGTAACAGCAATACTTTTTTTAAATTTTAGACTGTCTAATTATCATCTCACCTCGTAGTTCTATCACTAACTTAAAAATGATAAGATTGAAATTTTAAATGCTATAAGAAAATTAAAAAATGATAAATCTATTGGTGCAGATGCAGTTTCAGTTTATATAGTAAAGATATGTTGAATTGAGTTACAACCATATTTTGCACACAATTGAGAAATTAATTATAATAAGTATGAAGGTTATTTTATTGAAGCCTTTTTTCCCAATAAAAGAATTCTATCTTAAAAAACCTGAGGATGGGAGACACGCATGCTCTCGAAACATGTAGTTTTAATTAAAGTAAACATATAACCAAAACATATTCTTTTATTGGGAAAAAAGGCTTCAAGAAAACAACCTTCATACTTATTATATAGTAAAGAGTAGTGCTGAATATTTATACATTCCGGAATTAAAAATAATTGATTCATCCTTAAAATTAAAAACTTTTCAATGGAAATGGACTATATCCAAAACCAGTTTCATTTATAAAAACGCAAATGTGATCAAATTGACAATTATATACCAATTTCTAAGCTTTCAACATTTTCTAAGATATACGAATCAGCAATTTATAAAAACCTGTATACAAAACCTGATGGGCGGGCGACAACACACGACTTTCTCTTATGTATATAAACATGTAAATAATGTCCACAAATGATTAAAATATTATTTACATTTATTTTGGGAATAATAATTGCAACAGTCTACTACTACTACTACCTGGTGGGCGACAACACATGACTTTGTCTTATGTATATAAATATGTAAATAATGTCCACAAATGATTAAAATATTATTTACATTTATTTTGGGAATAATAATTGCAACAGTCATGCATCCAATTTACTGGACATGCAAAATGGTACTTAACTTCAGAGATTTTCTTTGATAATTTGTTTCAACACATTTTTTCAAAGGACATAAGATATAAGAATTGTAGCAAGTTTTAAAAAATTTGTTATACATTTTCGAGAAAATTCCAAAATTTTTAAAAATCTCGAGAATAAAGTGGCATTTCCAGTCACTGGATTTTAATTAAATTCTTGCCGACACATGTTTGGAAGATACAAAACTTAAATATAAATTTTTCAATTTATACGATGTTTAATTTTAGAGATATGTTGTTCACAATTAATACTTTTAACACATTAACTGCCATATGATGTACGGTCCTCGTATGTATTTTGAACTGATTGCGCTGTATAATGGCTGGTCGTCATAAGTTTCTAATATTCTTATTGAAACTTCTAGTATTCTGGCCTCACATTTATTTATTTGGAATTGTGGTACTAACTTACAAAACATGTTTACATTATAACAATACAACAGTCCGCTGTCGTAATGGCCCATTTTCAAAAATGTAGAGTGGGTTTATAAGGTAAAAAGCAAAAAAGCAGCAAAGTGATGTACAGAGGCAATTTATACTTTTACCTTAGTACATAATAAATTCAAAGCTAACATAGCAAACAAATAATAAGAGCACTTTAACAAAAAAATATCAATATTTGAAAAATAAATATATAAAAGGAAAACAGTCAAAACCAAAACTATACAATGAACCTAATGCTTTTTTACAAAATAGTTGTACACATTGCAGGTTTTTCTGAACCTTGCAAACAAAGTGGTAACTTGAGGAGTTATGCTTGCTTTGTCTACTTGCAACTTCTAAGTTTTTGCCAATTTTTATTGTAATAAGTTACACGCCATTTCTTTACATTTGTTCTCCTTTTTCCTCTAAAATATGATTCCTTATGTTACTAACTGCTGGTTTATCATTACTATTGTCTAAACTGTTACCTGTACTAGTTATATCTTCAGTATGTTTTGTCAACAACATCAGCACATCCCGTTTGCCTTTCCTCTTAATTACAACTACTCCCTTCTCATTGTGCATACAGTAATTTCATTTCTTGATATATTTTTGATTACCATAGCCTTTGGAATATGTGTCCTGGTATTCCTCAAAGTTTCCGTAAAATAGGTATTCCTTGCTAATAAATATTCTGCAAATTCTATTGAAGAATAGAAATTATCGGTAATAAATATACATCCTTCTCCAAAGTACTTTTCATCTAGCTTTAGCATGATATTAGTTGCTAAGGATACATTCATCAATTTTTCTTTATCTTTGAATTTGAATTCCATAAGTGTATCCAGTATTGTTACAAATTTTAAACAGTTTAATGCCATATTTGTAGTATATGCTGGAGATGTATTGGCAAAATAATCTCTAAATGGAATCATAGTTTTATCCACATGTAGGGTATAATGTTGGTATAGATATTCAAGCTTATTCTTCAAGGGTTTTATTTCATGTAGTCAGTCACCATTAGTTTCTTCATTATTTCAAAAATGCTACATGCTTAACAAGAGTTCAAATTGGTTACGCAACATCATTTTGAAGCAATACCTCTTTTCTATATTCAGAGTGGCTGGAAAACATTAGCCAGTCTATAACTGTTGTATATATATATGGGTTACTTAAGTTAGCTTTCTTCATTTTCCTTCATTTAAAATAACATGTGGCACCATGTAATTGAGCATTGCCTGTTTGATGTTGATATCAATAAATAAAACCAATACAGAATACCAATTCTATTTAAAAAGGATTGTTTATTTACAAGATTGCTCTCCAATTTTGATGAAATTTGTATATGTTGTTAATAATTAATATCTAAGCTATATTTTATTTATATTAGTGGAAATTTGGTTTTGAGGGGTAAAAAATCACCTATAATTTTTTTCACCATCACCATCCGAAAAATGATTCTTTCGTCTCTTGTGAAGGTAAACATTTTAATTTTTGTTCCATTCAAATCAAATTACTCTTTATATAGGAAACTGCCAATCTTATTTAATACAGGCTCAAATTACTATTGATAAAAAAATATCAGTCTTTCAGATTTTAATTGTCTGTAACATATCTAAATTTCATCAAAATTTGAAGAGGACATTTTGGATAAATTATTAATTCGTGTACTTTTTAAAAATTCAATTTAGTGTACAAATATTTAGTATGGCATTGGTTGTTTACTTGAAGTATTTAAATGATTCTCAACAAAAAATAAATTCTTTATTAGGAAAATTCTTAAGATTGACAATGAAATTTAAGATGAGAAATGCAATTATAGTTGTCTAAATATAGTATTAAATGGAATTTAAACATTTTGTTTTTGTATATAATATATACAAGGTGATTTTAAAATATACTGACAAACTTTAACATAGTACTGTAGAGACCTAACTATGTCCATTAACAAGAAAATCCCATAAAATAGAAGACTTTTTGGAAAAAATTGAAAATGTTCATTGTTTGAGAACTGCTGGGAAATTACTGCATCTGCATTTGTTTGTTTGTGTAAAACTAACCTATATCAATACACAATGACCTATAATTTTATTCATTTGTATTTTATGGAGACAAAAATTGAACATTTAATATTTATTTAAACACATTCAATTATACTTAAAGACCATATTAATATTTTTATAGTTTCATAATTTTGACAATTTACATTTCAGGCCATTTTTACTTTTAAAATTCATAAAATTGCAAAGGATTTTTCGTTGTTATAAGACATTATTTTATTATTACAAATATTTTCCTTAACCCTTTTCAACTTGCAATTTAAGATAAGATATTGATTTGATGAAGAATTTACCATTGATATTAGTTAATCTATCCATTATTACACAAACACAATGTTCAACTTAAAACTAAATGTATACTCAGTGACATATAAATTGCAACACCAAGAAGGAATAGGAATTTCTTAATCAAAGTTGGTAGATCTGTGTTGGGGTGACACTAAGTAATAATTGATTAACTCTTGTGATCAAGTGATAATGTGATACGTCACATTTGACAGTTGTTATAATTTTTTGCTAACTTTTCGGTCTGTTTTTCGTATGATTTGTTGTTCTTTTTCATTGTTAATTAACATTATTTTGGTTGTTGTTCTTTTGTTATCGTGTTTTGTTTGTTTGATGATGTCTAGAGTATGGCAATGAGGATATTACCATCAATTAAGCGAATTTGACAGAGGTCGAATTATTGGTTTGCGCGAAGGTGATTTTTCATTTGGGAAATTGCTAACTGTGTAAATCGAAATAGGTCTACTAAAATGCGAGTGTGTCGTGCATGGTTTGAAGATGGCCAGGAACATCGTAAAAGAGGAACTATGCCTTCAAGAAAAACGAGCGAGTGGCATTTAGAGAACAATTTTCCTTTACCCAGACAGTTGGTGACCAATGGTTTGGTGAAGAAGGTCGCCTTGTAACCCTTAGTAGAACAGTTTATTGCCAAATCCGAAGTTTTGGGTTAACATCATTAAGTCTGTAACTTGTGCTTCTTTTGACTGCAGAACATTATCAGCAACGATTACAGTGGTGCAATGAACGATCTCATTGGAATCTTGAATAGCGTCGTGTTGTTTTTAGTGACGAATCTAGATTTTGTTTAGGAATGCACAACGGTCGTATAAGAGTCAGAAGAAGCCGGGGAGAATAACGGAATATTCGATTTACAGTTGAGACATGTACACCGCACTGTGGGTGTTATGGTTTGAGGTGCAATTACTTATGGCAGCAGGTCTCCCTTGGTGTTCATTCGAGGCAATATGACATCACAATGGTATATTGTGGTGGTAGTTGGAACACATCTTCTGCCATACTTACAAAAGCTCAAAGATCCATTATTCCAGCAAGATCATGCACGCCCACATGTAGCAAGGTTTTGCTTGAACTTCTTTGATCAGGCCTAGATTCGTCTTTTGTCCTAGCCTCCAAGATCTCCAGATCTTTCTCCCATTGAACATGTATGGGACATAATGGGTAGAAGGTTGCAAAATTTGCAGCATCTTCCTTTGACTTTGGAGGACTTGAATCATGAGGTGCATCTTGCATGGGAGGCAATACCCCAAGACGAGATAAACCACCTTATTCAATTAATGCCTCGGCATGTAAATGAATGTGTAAATCAGAGAGGCCACACCACACATTATTAACAATTATTATAAAATTTTATTTAACTAATAATAATTTTCCTCCCAAATTTTGATCATTTATTACTATAACATAGGTGAATATTCCTACCAAATTTCATCCCGAAATTCCAACCCCTTGTTGGAATTCCAATTTCTATGTCACTGAGTATAATTAAATTAATAAACATACAGAACTGAAAATTATTACACTTTGTTAACGAAAAACATAAGATAATACTGTTCAAAGCGCGTGATAAAACAAAAATCCTGACAATTTAACATAGCATTACAACATTTTTACGTGAACGTGAACCTATAAATGAAATTAATATGCTCGGTTTATTTATTTTACTATTTTAGAATGACGCAACAAAACTGTGTCATGTGTTTATAGTTTAATTAAAACAATTTTTGGTTTAAACTGTGTAACTTTAATTAAAAAATTAAACGTTTTGAAAACTATTTGTTTTCTTTTTCAATAAATTGAGTTGTCAATTTATTGAAAAAGAAAACAGATAGTTTTCGAAACGTTTAATTTTTTAATTAAAGTTACACAGTTTAAACCAAAAATTGTTTTAATTATGAATACTAACTGTGAAAGTTTCCATAAATAT
>JAHWXV010409808.1:0-14547 GCA_024586415.1 Phrixothrix hirtus | reverse complement strand
GTGCCACTTTATTCTTGCGATTTTTAAGTTTTTTTGGGATTTTCTCGAAAGCAGCTATAACTTTTATTTTTAAATGTGCTACGGTTATTATGTATTCAATACTCCTTTACGTAAACTTAACAGTTTTTCTGAAAAAATGCGTTGAAGCAATTTATCAGAGAAAATTTCCGGAGTTAAGCAGTCTTTCGCCTGTCTAGTAACTTGGATGGGTGACCGTTACAATTATTGTTTCCAAAATAAACGTAGGCAAAAATCTAATGATTTGTGGATACTATTGGCATATGTGGTATATGTGCGTAAGAGAAAGTCGTGTGTTGTTTCACACCAGATTTTTTTATTTACTAATATCCACTAACTAAAAATTAATTGATGTCTAAAGATACGTCGTGTAGTTACAGCATATTTTCATGCTTGTGTGTATCAAGCTTTGTCATATGGACAATATGTCCCATATTCGCCAAAACACCACTCCTAAATACTATACAAGGTAGCGTCAAAATTATTATAGTATCTAATATAATTGAACATAACTCATTTTACGATAAACCTAAACAGTTTAATTATTCAATAACAATTTTTTTCTTTACTGCAATTTTAATAATATAAACAAATAATCATAACTAAGTAATGTATTAAAATAATTCTAATTATTCTATTATGTTGAATTGTTTGATCAACATACTTTTAAATATTTTTTTTGTTTTCTTAAAAATCATATGTATTATACAGGGTGATTTTTAAATACACCGAAAAACTTGACCATATACGCAGAGGTAGCTCTAATTCAAGAGAAAAAACTTCTTTTTAAAAAATTTCTTGTCGTTTTCAAAATACACGTCGTTAAAAAATACTGTAGGATTGTACATTATTCTAAAATATAATATGAACATAAATCGAAGATATTAATTTCATTTATAGCGACGCGTTCGCTTCTAAACGTTGTATGTAATGTTAAGTTATCGAAATTTTTTGTGTTTTATCAAACGTGTCAATGTTTTTAGTTACCAAATGTAAGATGAATGTTTTGGTAAGTTTAGTTTTAATTGAGTAAAACTCGAATGAATAAAATGTAGGCATTTCATGTATCGACGTAAGTTAGTATTCACACGAAATAAACAAGTAGCTGTAATAATTTGATACTGTGACATGTTTCTTGTGGGACTGTAATTGGACTGTATCTAGGCATAATTCATGTGTATACATACTCGTATTTTTCCGTATCTTTTAAAAGTCGATATATTCAATTTTGCCATAAAGTATTCTATTTTATATGATTTGTCCTCGTGGTTAAACGTCAAGTTTGTCGATGTGTTTTAAAATCACCCTCTAGATGCATGTACAAGGCATGCGTTATAACTATGGTATTAAAACTTAATAAGTAATACATTAAAAATTACATACACGCCGTTCTTTTCTAAACACTTTTCCTAGCTAAGAGGCAAGGGCAAAAATTCATTCCCGAAAAAATTCTCCACTTAATGATTTGTAAAAATCCATTACTGCATCTTCAAATTTATCATCGTCTGAGAAATGTAAGCCGCCGATCGATGTGTTTCTGCACATTTAATATTTGGATTTCTGCGTGAAGTGTTTGGCCTCCGATTTCTTTCCGTATCAATCAAACTCGAACTACCGTCTTCAAACTGAGAACACCACGCTGAGACTGGTTTTCATCAAATTAATCTATAAATTTCAATCATTTTTGCGTCGTAAGAAATAGGAAGCTCTATCGTGAACGACTTGTATTACTCACAGATGCAATGTTCGTTTAACAAATAGAGCATCATTTCTATAGTGACAGCCATGCCTGTAGTACATGCATAATAGCATGCAAAGAAAAAATGATTGTACTTTACTTTTGGGACATGCCTCGTATGTAACAAATTTATAAAAGACGCATCACAAATTTTTTAGTACCTACAGTTTGAGATAACCCACCACAAAATAAAATTCTTTGTATTGAAAAGTATACAATAGAAACCTTCGGAAAGATAATGAAAATATTGGGTATGGTTGGTAATGTACTGTATAGCATATTATTTGTTATTGATTGTTACATAGGATATTATGTTCTGCTGCAGTTTTACTTGAGCTTCCTTCATTTATATAATTATACAATTTATGTGTATGTATTGTATTTCTGTAATTATAGCTTCGTAGGTTGTACGCTGTTTATACAATCTTTCTGATTTAAACAATAAAATCACGTATTTCTCTTCCTTGAATTTCAAGCTTACCTTTAATGTAAACAGTGGCTCTCAAAATGTGAGACAATTATTTTTAATGATGAAGTGTTAACTTTTAATTTTTTTTACAAAATTGGCTTCCCCTTCTGTTAAAATTTGATACAAGAATTTTGCCATTACCTACATATATATTATTATTGATTTTTACGTAAACTATAGTTTAATGAGTTATAAATGCATTATCTGAATGGCGAAGTCATTACTCAGGGAAGTATAATGTGACATGAATATTTGCTGATTCACCATCCTTACAATGAACTTTCATTATTTGTACATTTATGTAGCAAAAGCCCACACAAACGGCGAGACTTAAACAATAGATATGTGTCTACCTTATAAAGTTTTCTCAGAAAATAGATGACTTCAGAATAACCGTTATTGTAATCATTCTCTTATGTTACATTTGTTTTTAATTTATGGACGAAATCGCAACAAATTATTTAAAAGGAACTTACTTAATTTTTAAATAATAAATCAATTAACTCATAATAAATTACGATTTTGTATCAATCTAGTAACAAATTTAATATGTATTCATTTTAAATTATCTATGTGCAATACAATAATAAATAGATAGTGACATCTAGAAGCTTCCAATAGAAATGAACGAATATAAAATTTCCTATTTCTATCATTTTGGATGTTTTACTTATCTTTAAAAATTACATCAAACAAAATGCACCTGTAATCTTCAAATATTTATAATTATACTTTTGATATTAACCTTTAATAATACAACAGGTAAATAAATAAAACTTTAAAGGTTTTAGAAAATATCGTGTACAAAACCAGCCTTGTACAAAACATTTTGTAAGATTAATATGAATACATAGAGCTAGATACAAAATTGTCTGTATATAAACTTTTAATGCAACTTCTTCTGTGCATAGTTAACCTGTTTCTATTCTTATTAGAATACATTCTATATTATGTGTGCAAAGAGCAATAAAATGGGAATAAAATAATCAAGCCTGTAAGAACTAATAATAACAAAGAAAATAGAAGAATAATCCACCGCCAGTATAAAGCTTGGTTTATAAATAACTGGTTTTTGTTCACAAATAAAAAGACGCACCTGCGGAAAATAATTTTTACTTGAAATTTTTCTCTTTTACAATAATAAAAACTTTTGTGCATATAAGAGACATTACTTTAACAGCCGACGCATTTAAGTATGTGCCATAAAAAACGTTTATAAACTATGTGGTGAAATTTCATAGTTTCCAAAATATTTGCAATTTAAGTTTTCAGCCCGTCCCTGTTTTTTAATTTGAACTAGTGTATTCAAAAATAAATGGCTGGTCAACTATACCTCTTTAACCAGCCGAACGAACGGCTTCGATATTCGATTTTAGAGTACCATCAGTGAATGTTCTCAGATGTTATTTAAATACCCGAAAATGTATACATTAATTATGCTTAAAATAAGAAGTTTTATTTTCTTCCTTAAAATTTCTAGTTGTGTGTCAATTGTGCAAGTTTATAAAAGTTTAAAATAAAAACAAGGTTTTTACTTAATAGATGCCATATTTAATATGCATACAATTGTATTATTGAATACAGACACGTTTTTTAAATAACTTTAACTTTTACAAAGCTGCTTTAGCACGACGTTAAATTTTTTTGCTAAATATCTTCATATTATTAATTGCACTCACTTGTGTTGTGTACAATTGAAAATTTGTGAAAATAGTTAATCATCTAAATCGTTGTTAATAAATTTCATAAAACTCTGCGTAATTTGTACGTTCATACATAGAAATTGTGTCAACTTAAGATATTTATCAAATAAAGCCATAGTGTTTTACTACATACAAGCAAACTTAGATGATTTAAAGAAATACATTGGACTACTTTTTATTAAAACAGCTGGCGACCTTGGTCGAAATATACATTCATACTAAATATAAACCGATACTTTGTCAGCAAAAATAAAGTGGTGTTTATATTTTTAAGTATAGTTTTAAGTATAGGTTATACAGGCCCATATTCATAAGAGATTTTTACGCAAAACTTTGCAAATTGTTTTTTAAATTAGATTAAAATTTCTACAGATTATGTTCACAAAGGCACTGAGTACACGTGCGTTAAATAATGATCTCTATATCCAGGACACCCTATATATTAAATATCTGGGTGCAGTTATTTAAGCCCACTATGAGTATTTAAATTTCAATTGTTATGTAGAATTTCCACTTATGCAACTAAGCATAGGTTCTGTGCGTGCACAGAGGCAACAATACGTCTGCATAGTCGAGTGCCTTTTACGCGTGCGACTTGCATGTTGCATTTCTGTATTGTTTTATTAAAATTGTTTAAGCGAAGAAGTGAGAAAAAGTAGAGTTGTGAAAATTGTCCATCATCGAAATATAGAGAGGTAGCTGTTCTCATTTCTGCGCTTGTTATAACAATTGCTAACGATAACCAGAAAAAAATTCAAAAACTGCCTTGGTTCTTGGTAAATACTTACCCTCGAAAAAGACGAAAATTTGTTGTTTAAAGTACTAATACCGATTTCAATCACCTGTAAACCTATTATAAACAGCATGTCTGTTGGTCCCAGATCAGAAGACACGCATAATTGCATATAATTCATCTAAACTCATTTTAAGCACGAATCTCTTCCTGTACATGCTTGTCTAGTGTGCAACCACGCATGCGCAGTGGCATTAATGGAAATGTCGCTTTATATGATCTCATATTAACAAATGTACAATACATTTCACAATTACGAAACTAGAAAACAGACAACGAATTTAAGCGTCATTTATATACAATAAAACAAACAAAATTTTGGTATAGTAAAAGAGTAATGCCAATTCATCTTAAATAGAAAAAACTCAATTATTTTGTTTCAAGAAAATACTCAAAAAATTCATTTGACTTATTTCGATCTGACATGAATCCAAGTGCTAAATAAGATCAAGTCTAGCAAGTTCCTTATTGGATCCACTAATTTCAACACAACTTTCACACAATTTACCTGTGTTTTAAATTTGAGAGCTGTTTATAGTACAGTATTCTTAAAAACGTTTCCAATGTAAAATCATCAATTAATTGAGATTGTGCTAGATATAAATAATTCTAAATGAATTGAATTAAAATTTCAAAATTTGATAGTTCTCAATTCGCTGAAGTCTTGTTTTAAGCTAATTTTATCCACAATTAACAAAATTTAATTCCTATGTGAATAATTAAAAAATTTTGCTTTATTTAGTGTACGAAAATAATAAAAATACATGCCATTACAAAATCAAGTATGGAATTTAATACCTATTAGATAGACCCTTTTCTTCAGAAATTGTAAAAAAGTCCAGTTTTCTACCGTATTCATCTTTAGAGTCGATTGTTATTTATTGTTTTAGAAATATTATTATTGTTCAGATTCGATCATTTATATTCCTTAATGTTTTTCTTTCTCTAAATAAATGGAATGTAGGTCTAAACGATTAAGTTCATCAAATAATGAAAACTACAAAAACGATATATAATTTTCTGCACTTGATGTATTTTTAACCTTTATTATTAAGGTATATGCTTTATTTACGAGAGGTATTCAGCCTATGGTACCTATGGTACACGGTTAAAAGAATAGGTATAAAGAGAAATGATACCTATTATAGACTAAAAGTACTTACGTTTTTCCTTTTCGACAGTTTCCGCTTTTGCGGTCTTCGTTAAGGAAGCGTACAACCTGGAAAGCTAACACAGTTCTTCATTACACTCCAATCATTGCATCATAACCTCGTTTCCATCTTTTCGAACAAATGAAAACTGCTCAGTGCGATGTTCGGGCTAGAAGATGAGTGGTTAAACAGTTGTTGAATACGCAATGTTTGTGAGCGTGTAACTATGTATGGGCGTGCGTCTTCTTAGGTAAAACCTATGCCTTAGTTCATCATGTTTCAACGCTTAATCTAAGTTACTCCTAGAAGTTTTCTTAGAGTTTTTCAGAATATATTATATATGTCAGTAGCCACTGCTGTACAAACAGCACTAAACGAGATGGCTGATCTCATAAGATAGCGTGGCCCAACTTGTGCATGATTTTTGCGTATACACCGAATTACTTCAATAAGTTGATATACTCTGCGGGGTATATAAAAAGTTTGTGTGGGATTTATGCAGGAATAGCTGGTTCGTAACTCAAAATTCAGATTAGCAAGCGTCAATTACTTTAGCGCCGGGCTAATAACAATTAGCCAGACGATAAAGAGATAAATCAGATAATAAAAGGCTTGTAATTGATTTCTGTGTTTATTGAACTTCACATACTTGCAAAGTGTTTAAAAGGTAATAATACAAGTCTAATATATTGAGTGAATTACGCTAAACTTGCAACATAACATTTACTTATATTAAAATAATACAGCATAATGCGACGATAAATAATTATTGATGATAATAGTCACAGTGCAATCTAATTTTACGATTCCCTGACGCCTACTTTCCTATTGAAGGTTAATGAAATGACGGCACTGGAGTTCGAACTCGCGATACACCTGGAACTAAAGTTACAATAGTAACCTGTTCAATAATAACGTGCAAATAAAACAATTACAAGAAGTAACGTAGATATTAATTTATTAATGATTTATACTAAGTAGGGAAATTATATCCGCAATGCATAAGATATACTACAAAAATTGGTAAACTACTGAAATAGAAATGCCCTGTTAATAACAATAAACAATTTTGGATTAATCCAAAAATGTAACTAATTTGGAAAACCTTTAAATGTATTCACATTTTAAGGCCGAAGAAAGCGTTTAATAACATTTTACAGCCAATTGAGAAATACCCAACCCAATTTTGAAAGCCAAAATACATAGTCAGTAAATTAATTCGAGGCTACATACAATCAGATTGAGGTTGATTTCAGCGCACTGAGGCTGTGATAAGTAATAGCCATTAACTAAATAATTTCCCTTGGGCTTAAGCGAAGAATATTACTCAGGTAAATCAAATTCAAAAATGCGGATTATAAACTGCTAAAATACTCCAAACGAATAAATTTACTAGTATTATGTAAATTATAAAACCAATTATTAAATTTATAAATGAATTTAAATTTCCAAATTCGATATAATATTCAAAGAACCTGTATCCTATGATACTTTTCTTGATTAACCAACAAGGTACTACGTTATCAAATAACCATTACAAAACTATACAAGGTGTATCAAAAATAATTAGTGAATACATCTTGGAATGCTTATAAACTATGTGTCTAAATGGCATAGCTTACGAAATATCTACAATTAAAGTTTTCAATAGGCCCTTGCTTTTAACTTGGATTACTATGACCAACAATAAGTGAGTGGCCGACTGTAAGTGACTAGCACTAGAATGACGCATACGATTTCACACAGCTCTTAATAAATGTTATGGGCTTATTATTAAATACCTGTAAATGTATTGGATCGATAATTACTATTTAAAAGAAAAGGTTTGATTTTCTTTCTTAAACTTTCTAGGGATCTTTTGAATGTGCACGTTTACAATTTATTTAAAATAAAAACAAGCATTTTACAATATACAAATTGTGTAAAGAATCTTTGTGCTATGTTAATTAAATTTTAAATCGTCTTTATAAAAGTAAATTGCATTTTGATAAATGTGTTAACGTTATTAATATTTGCAATCAATTTCGTTGTGTTTAATTTAAATTTTGTGAATACGTATTAGTATTAGTATTGTCCCTACTGAACACAAATATGTAAAAATTTTTTAATCTAAATCCAAAAAAAGGTTTCGTAAATTTTTCTGTAAAAACCTGTCATGAATACGGGTCCTAATTAAGCTTTATTATGAAACATAATTAAAAATAAAGACATCTTTGTTTCTGTTCACAAAATATCATATTATATTTACTATTTATGTACCTAATTTATTCAGTTCGCGCCCTTCAGCTGTTTTAATAGAAAATAATATAATGTATCCGTTCATCTAAATTTGTCTTTTTCTATAAAACGCTCATTAATTATGAACTATTTGTTAAATATCTGAAATTAACATGAGTTATGTATAAAATTAAAATTTGCTTTTAAATGTATTCACCCAAAATAAATGACTTCATATAAGACAAACAGAACTAACATTCAGACAAAACTGACTTGAAATCCTAAAACGTAAGCAAATTTTAAATAATTATTTAGAGCAATCTAAGAAACATAAGTAAAATACACTAGTATCTTTTAGTTTTTTTATTGTTATTACTTTTATTTATATTCCTTTAATAACGCTTTAGTTGAATGCTATGGGGTATTTCAAATTATTTGCAGTACTTTTTCAAGCGGGCAATGGAAGAACAAGCTAAGCTTAATCACATTCTTGTGATTTTATATAAATTTGTATTATAGCGGAATTATGTGCTTTTTTCTTTGGTAAACAGAATAAATGGTTTATTTTTTATTATATTATTATATAAAAATAATTCTTGATAAATATTATTTGAGCATTACTAAAATTCTAATTTCAAAGAAAATATTAGAAAAAAATCTTCAAGATAACATATATTTTTAACTAAGCTATGTGAAAGACCGTATTGGAATGTACATATTGAAATATACCTTGTGTTAAGTTATTTTTCCCTACAGTAGATTTTCAAAAAATGATCAAGATCGTTTTGTCCATGATGACTCAAGCATTACATAACGAATTCGTATAGTTTGTCTTGAGTCGAGAAGCATTTGGTAGTAAAAGAAATTTGATAGGGTGGAAAATGTATCGAGGCGACATATATTTGATTAGCGAAAGTTGGTTTCAAGTATATATAGCGGCATTTCTTTCTTGGGGTAATTTTCAATATGATAAATTTTAAATAAAAATTGCTAGCTCAGTTAAAAGCCAAGTCGTAAGGAGAAAATGTGCAATAAAAACTTACTTGATTTCTTGCCAACATCGCGTTTGCATACTTGAGAATGGAAGTTTATCGGTACCTTACCGTATTTTTTCTTTAACATAAAGGGTGTCTCAAAAAGAACGCCGGATTATAAGTTGCTACAAATCATATTTATTTATTTAAAATAAGTAAACAAAACATACCATTCTCTTCAGGAGATATTGAGGTCTAAATGCAAAAACAATATCGGGCATATGATCTCTCCTACTTGCTCTACACGCGATCTCTCGGTCTATGAAATTACCCATCACTCGATCACAAATTTCCCCATCAAGTTCGTGGAGGACACGTCGAATTTCGTGTTTGAGTTCCAACAGATTATGGGGTTTGTTCTGATATACTCGTGATTTAGTGTACTCCCATAAGAAGAAATCACAAGGTGTCAAGTCGAGGGGGTGGGGTTGATCTCCTCGCAACGAGATTAGTCCGTCCAGGAACTTTTCACGCACAAGAGCGATTGTTTCTCTCGAAGTGTGGTAAGTTGCGCCATCTCGTTGGGACCATACACTCTCGATGTTTATTTGATCCTAACGGGGCCAAAGGAAATCAGTGAACATCGCACGGTAACCCGAACTCCATTCACTGTGGCAGCAGTTCCTTGCCCGTCTTCAAAAAAGTAAGGACCGATTAAACCCCCACTCCAAATTTCACAACAAACTGTAACTCTCTTTTTCTTGAATCACTCTTGGGTTCTCTGATCGCCATATTCTGCAATTCTGTTTGTTTACAAATCCGTTTAAATGGAAATGTACTTCATCGGATAAATTGATGCGTTTTGTGAAACCATCGTTCTCTCGTTCCCTTTCCCGGATCCAGTGAACATATTGCCGTCGTTTTCCATGGCCTACTGGTTTAAGTTCCTGTGTCCGCGTGTAAGTGCAAATCTTTTGATAAGATTCTGTGCATTGGACTCACAGTAACAGATTCACCCATAACAACAACATTTGCTTCACTCCGGCCACTTCAAGTGCGTCCAGGGCTTGATGTCTACTATTGAACCGGTTTCTTTAAATTTCTTTATCAACCTACGAACAGTGGGTTCATTTGGTGCATTGTGATGTCCAATAATCGAACAGTTACCGCGAAACATATCATTCTGGTAGTGAGTTTTCGCAATCAAAATTCGCTGTTCCTTACTGTATCTTTCCATAACGATACTACGCAAACATTAACCTGGAACAAAAACACATCGTGTCAGCACATAGCCTCAGTGATAACAGATACCATAAAATGCAAAAACAATGTTTCCAACACAAATAAATAAAAATGGCGGGCTTTTCAAATTCGGCGTTCTTTTTGAGACACCGATTTTGTGTTGCTGAACCATTTTGAAGTTATTACATTATTTTATCTTTGGTATTTATTCTTTTCTGAATTAATAGAACATTATTTGTATTGCAATTTTGGATAGATGTCTGCGTTTATTATATGTATAAAGATTATGCGATCATCCATCCAAGTACTAAGTACTAACCTATGTGATTGGTATACTTTTTACAGTGTTTGAAAAAATTGTGCCTTTACCCATTAAAGCACTTGCTACAACTAACATTATTTGACTTTTACGATCGCTGTAAATGAAATAAAGGTAGCTTTTTACAATTTTTAAAGTTGTTTTTATTTGAAATACTTTGGGATAAACCATCCAAGTATTTACAACCGTTTATTACGAGTAATAGCGACTTCAGGTCAATTCGGGGAAGTTATCCGAAGTTATCCTCCTAATTTTCTTACATCTCTTTGGGACATTTGTTAACGGTCCTACATTATTTCTGAGAGAGCTGTCCACTTAATAAATGTACTTCTTGGTTTAATGCAGATTAATTTACAAAGTTCATCATAAAATACTCCGTTGACAGTCGTTTTAGTATAAAAACCGTTGCAGTAAATAATACTGGGATGCCACTGATTTACTGTAATGTTCTTTATACAGAATGATTGTTAGCGAAATATTTCATGAACGCCCGAAAGATGCAAGAACTATTAAACATGTTTATTAGAGCAAAAAAGTAATTGCTTACGATATGCGTTGACAGTATTTAGTTAAATTTATGTATTTATCCTATTAGAATTCCGTAGTTGGCATTATATCACCTAGCAAAATATATTCTGCAATTAAAGCAAAGGTTTAGAAATTACGTTGAAATTAGGATTAGAATAAAACGGTGTCGCTATTAATCTTTTTAGAAGACGTGAAACTAACATTTAGATTAGTCCTGATGTGAGAAATAATGGTTTGTGGTGAAATAGTTAACTATCACCTTAGGTTGTGAATTCAGTAGTTGATTTTATTGCATTTCTAAATTGCATAGTAGAACTTGAAATGCGATTTTTATTACCGTAATAATGCCGTCCTTATTGTTTAAAGTAGAATTAAAGATCAGTAAATTGATATAAATTACAAATAATTAAAGTTGTACAAGCTTATATTTATAATTGTTTTTCAAGAATTCTTTATATTAGGTTCTGTTAGAAATCAAAAAAGTTTCCTTGGAAAACATCGAAACGTAATACTCGTATTTAATAAATCTTAAATTTAGTATTATTCAAACAGCTCTAAAATTAGGGCTTTTGCAACTAAACTAAATTTAAACGATTTCCAGCCTCATAAAAACATTAACAATTGTGAAATCATTGTGAATCCAGAAAATTTCACGTCTACAGAGAAATGAACTGCATAAATTATCATGAAATTCAAAATCTACAAAAATGTTAAATATGGTGGATTGAAATTTGGAAACGTGCAATTTAATTATTACGTTGTAAAAACTAAATAAGTAAGACAGTGATATTTATGACACTTTGAATTTACGATAGCTTATTATTTTAACCAAGGAAGTGTAAATGTAGTAGAATCATTTCATATGTAACAGAGATTCTTGGTTGAATAATAATCTTTTTCCCCCTTTTCATTAAATGGAAGAATTCTGCAAACAATGTTACGTTGATACATTTCTATTTTCAAATTAATTGTTTAAAATAATGATGCATGCTCTTTCTTTGAGTACCAAAAATGAATTAAATGAATAATGCTGGTATGCATTCCTATTCTGTTTACTCTTCTCTGGTTATAACAATTAGAATTAGCGTTTGTTTGAGCGAGACATTGTTAACTTACAACTAAATCATGTTTAACTAAATACTAATTAATGACTACAATTATATCGGGAAAGTTCTTTCGCAAATGCTTAAACAAATTGTCTCTATAAAGCTTAGTAAACTGGTAAACGATTTTTCCGACATTAACCATTCCATTACGCTGCATTATGCGGCAATAAACTTGTATGAAAATCTATTTTATATTTATATAAACATATTTTGCTAATTTATGATTCACACGACTCCAAGTTTGATATGATGCTAATATACGAGATTAGTAAAATAGTTCCAGTAAAAATGCAAGAGATGGTTACACTAGATCAAAATTAAGTTTATTTAGTTAAAATGCATTCCTCCAGGTGGCATCATACTGATTTTCAAAAATATCTACCGATTAGTTTGTGTTTAACTGCCATTTAAAGTAAACAACGTGTTTTCGTTAGACTTGAAATAAGTGTTTTTCACGTTCACATTAAACTTTAATTTAGCGTAGAAAAAACAATAAGAGAAACAAAACAAAAATTCGACAAAAATTATCTGGACCCAAGAGAAACAACACAAAAATTTGACAAAAAATATCTGGACCCTGCTCCATCAACAAAATGATCCACAGGTGGTTTAAACTATTTTTATTGTTGTGGTCGTATGAGAGTTAGCGTTACTGAGCGGTCTGAGAAGTGCATGATATTATGTTGGCAGATCGTGGAATGAATGTGCGTGAGCTTGTGGAGGCTTTAAACTTATTGATTGGTACAGTGGTACAGTGGTTTCAATTTTACATGATGGTTTCAATGTGAAAGAGCATTCTGCGAGATGTGTATCGCGTCTGTAAACATTAGACCAAAAACGTAAGCGTTCAACGACTTCAGAGTATTTTTGAAACTGTTTAAACGTAATATATTTGAATTTTTGCGTTGATGTATTACCATTACCATCTATCAACAATATGTGGAAGCTGGTTCAAGGGCACCGAAAAAGGCAAACATGGTGCCATCTGCTGATAATGTCATGAAAACTGCTTTTTGGGATGCTTGCGAAATAATTTTCATTTAATACCTTCAAATTGGTAGAAAAATAATAAGAAACTATTATTCATCGATATTTGACCATTTGAATACAAAAATAAGAAAAATTCGGCCACATTTGGCAAAGAAAAAAGTTTGCTACACCGCGAAAATGCACTAGCACATACTTCAGATATCTAAACTGCAAAAATAGATTAAATACATTTCGAAATGCTTCCACGTACGTGCCCCATATTCATCCAACCTGGCTCGTTCTGACTTTTTCTTATAACTAACCACGAAAACTTGGCTTGCTAGTAAGAATTTCTATTCAATGAACAAGCGATTGGCTAAGTAGACGCGTATTTTGCAGATGTTGATAATCTTGTTTTTTTTGAAGCTCTAAACGCCTTGAATGTCGTGAGAAGAGCTATGTCGAAAATAAAATATTTCTACATCGACAGATCAACTTTTTGTTTCATTTTTACCTAATTTATAGAACTACCCTCGTATATCATTTAGCTACAAGTACATTTTTTTTGATGAAATATTGATATTCAACTTTCATGTCGATTATTTGTAATTTCATTTTTGATTTCTTAATGTTGAAGTCGACGTAAACAATAGAAAATTATTAAACTTTAGTGCTTGTGCTCTTTGTTATTGTGATTTTGTAGTCCAAATTTGTACTTGTTCTAGAATTATGGACCATCCGGTATATTTATTGTAATTTTTGTAAATAATTGTTTGATAACTATACTTTGAAGAATTTCAGTTTGAGAATTCTTTTTAATTTTGGAGTAATGATTTTTCGTACCATTTAAACATTTTTGCAGTAAAACAACAAGAAAAGAATTTAAAAAAAATACTTATAAAAGAAATGATAGAAATACAAAAAAAATAATAATTCAAATAATTATAAAACAGATATTGATAATTTAAGTTCAATGTATTTAAACATAATTTAATTTAATTTAACATTAATCATCTCTATCTTTTAACAAAAATGTTGCTTTCCCAAAAATGTAAATGTCTATTATAACTTTATAGATAACCAAGAATCAGTTCATTGTTAAACTTTTATTCGTGCAAGTATTTTTTCGTTAATTGTCGTGTATTATACAAAAAAAAAATTTAAAATGAATGTTTTTAACACACTTATATACTTATTTTAATTTTAATTCTCTATCATTTTTAAGACATCTTCAGAAAATTGTAAGTATCCTACTCACTTACCTTTTTATAAATTATAAATTAAAATAAATAACAAAAAATTATTTATTTCTTTAACACT